>PVKY010012027.1:0-11726 GCA_004027775.1 Bradypus variegatus | reverse complement strand
TGTGTGTGTGTGTCTGTGTGCCGCCGGAGTGGAGGTGCCCTATTATCTTTTCCTCTCTGCAGAAAATCAGGTCAGTGGTTTGACTGTTGTCGTAAACCACAAGGCACGGTAGAGCTCCATGGCTTTGAATGAGTGCCGGGCTGATGGCCCGGGGCAGGAGGGTGAGGGCTGGGGTTTGGAGCCACCAGGCCCCCCCAGGCTATGGGGTCCCCCGAAAGCAGCGGAAATGGCTGTCCATCTGGGAGACGACGTTGCCAACCACATCCTGTTTCCCGTTCAGCATTCCTCTCCCTCTCCTCCCTGCCTTGGCCACCGAGTTGGAGGAAAGGGGGGGCCCAGAGCTCTGCAGGGGGGTGGGATGTGTGGAGAACTGTGGGGGTGAACCCCAGAGGGGGACTGAGCACTTTCCCACCAGTGTCCTCATCTCACCCACCGTGGCCCTGGAGTGGGTGCTATCTTTACAGCGCTCTTGAGGGTGTTCAGAGAGAAAGAGGGGTCAAAGCTGGTCCAAAGGCAACCGAACTCCACTCCTGGTCTCAGACTCCCCTTCTGGGTTCCCTGTGGGCCCCTGAGCCACACCACCCAGGGGCTGAGAGAAAACTTTCTCTGTTCACCCTCAGATGGGGCCAGCGGGAGGCAGCCACTGCCACCTTGGACCAGAAATCCGAGGGCTTAGCTAGGTCCTTCGGGTCACCAGGAAGCTGTGGTCACCTCTAGACTCTACTGTGGAAGGGTCTGCCCCCCGGGCCCTAAGCGTGGATGGGATGGGGGCCAGGGGGCACATCTTCGGCAAGGGTAGCCTCTCCATCCTCTTCTCGCCCCCGTCTGTAGTTCACCCTTGCCTCGTCCACCAACCAACCCAGGGGCCCCCATCTCCCCACGTTCTTTCCCGCTCTGCTTTTGCTTCCCTGGCTGATTCCTCACCGAGGCTCAGACAATCCCCCTGCAGCCAGAAACCACTGACTCTCTCTTGGCTGCCCCCCCAACCCCTCCCGGGGCCTGGCTTCCAGGCTGAGACCTTTCCCTTCCCTCCCACTTCTTACTGGAAATGAGCTCCCCCACTCCCCGGGCCTCCCTCAGGGAGGCTCAAGGACTTGGCTCGGGCTCCACCCACCTGCCAGGCACCGCTCTGAGAGGGGAGGCAGGGGGCTGGCACCCAGGGCCCCGGGGGCCCTTCTGGGAGGAGGGCTGGCTGCCACCTCTCCAGGGCAGCCCAGCAGCCCGGTCCTGGACACAGACTCTAGGAGCAACTCTCCACGAGGCTATGGGGCTGACATTTCTCCGAGTGTGCTGGAAATGACAGTGTCTCAGAGGGAGAAACAAACTGGGGTTTCAGTTCCCATGGAAATGGCATCTGCCTGGGACCCTGTGCTTTTAGGGGGCTGTGGTGGATATTAGAGGGCAGGGACATCTGTCTATTGTCTGGGACTTTTCCAGGACAATTTCTGCGAGGGCACCCTTGGTTTTGGCTTGACTAACACAGTACAGGGGGTTTTGGGTCGATTTTAAACTCATGAGTCAAGGCGGTGGGAAGACCCCAAAGTCACCATTCATACATTTATTCCACACACGTATTTTGACCTATGATGTGCGGGGCACTGGGTGGGGCTGGCCAATCAGGAGTCAGTCTGTAACTGCTGCGTTGGGTGCCGGAAGCCTCCCTTCCTGGAAGGAGCTGCCATCAGAGAGGGGCGCAGTGGGGACCTGTGGGGCACCCAGGGTCAGCTAGGACCCTCCCCTAGCTCATGACTTCTGTCCTCATGCGTAAAGAGAGACTGATCCTGCGGGGAGAGAGAACCCCTGACCTGTTAGGCGAGGTACCCACTTGCAGGAGTGTTACTCCAGTTACTGCAGTGAAAGGGTGTCTATTGTTTCCCTCTCCAAGACCACATCTGGAGCTGGAGACCTTCCTGTCCAGTCACCACCAAGGTGAGGCCCTTGTCCTAAGTTAGTTTCCCAGTTAGGCACCATCAAGCAAGCCAATAAAAAAAGAGAGTTCTTAATTTCACATCATTTTATGGTTACAAAGAACTCCTGCCTCCACTATTTCTTTTAACGTCATTCTCCCAACAGCTCTAGGAAACATACAGGTTTTCAGACGTTGAAACTGAGGCTGGGGGAGGGTGAGGCCCCTGTCCAGGTCACAGATGATTGATGGTGAAGCCAAGGTGGGGGCCCGGCTGCCAGCTCCCCTGTTTTGCCCCCTGGTTCCTGCTGGGGAGGGCGGAGTTGGGGCACCTGGGGAAAGGCCCCCCTCCTCCTGGCTGGCCTCCAACCAGCCCTGCTGCTTCCCACCCCCTGGGGAATGGGAACCAGCTGTGCGCTGGCCAGATGGGGTGGGGTGGGGTGGGGTGGGGAGTGGGCTGTTTAGTCTCTGGCCCTATGGAGGCTGCATAGCAGAAAGACCACAGCCCCCAACTCTGCTGCTGGCCTAGATGAGTTCACCCTTTGGTGCCTCAGTTTCCTTCCCCGTAAGTTGACAGGGAGGGCAGTGGGGGATCCAAGTGATCTGTGCTTTGGTAAAAGTTTCTTTTTGGCCATCACTCCTCCCTCTTCCAGAAGGGCAGTGCAATTAGAAGGGGGCAGGAAAGCCCACCCCCTAGAACTGATTTATTTCCCAGACTAACTCCTTACATCTGGTATCACCTAAGAGACTGTTGGGCCCTCAGGGAAGGGACAGAACCTGGGGCAGTTTTAAATAGGGAAGGTTAGGGCTTGGGGAGTCCAAACAAGGAGGTGGAAAAGTTCCAGGCCTTGGAGTCCTGCTTGGCCCAGTGGGGGCCGAGGATGCTGGAGGCCCCTGAAGGGTGGTGGGGGAAGGACTGCACCCCCCTCTCATGTTTGCATTTGGCCGGGAAGTGAGGGGAGGAGAAGGTGAGAACTGGGAATGTTCTGAACATCTGCCACTAACGGCGGGGGAGGGGGAGCTGGAGTTTCTGAATCAAGAATCAGCTTTGCAGGTCCTGACAGGGGGCAAGATGCTGAACGCTGGGGAAAACCAGCAGAGGAGTCCCCAGCATCCATGCGTACCTCAGAGCTGGGGCCGGGAAAGTTCCATGGCTTTCCAAGCCCACAGAGGTAGGAAAAAGCAGGGCGAAGGATAGGGGGTTCATTCCACATCTTTTGGCTACTTTTGACTGCCTCCCTCTTTCAGGGCAGGGTGAGGGTGTGTTTTGGGCAAGGACATGGCATTGCCCTTCGCTTTTGTGTCCACGACCCTCCCTACTCCCTACGGGACCACTGCAGGGGTGAAGTCACCTGGAGACCCTGTTTTGCTCTCTCCCCATCACCACGCCATGCCCGCCCCCTTTTCATCAATTTCTCTTAGCAGGCTGGGATGGGTGGGTGGCCCCGGGAACGAGGACACAAGCTGTTGGAGCTGTTTGGCGGTAGAAGGAACGAATCTATTTTCCTACCGCGCCCTTTCCCCAGTGCTTTGTTCTGCACTCTCCCCCTCCCCAATTTGAAGTCAATGAGAATTGTGTCAGTGGGCTGCACTGCAGGTGAGCTGCTTGTGTGTTGAGCGCTACTTGTGGGTGTCCCTTTGTGTGTGCATATGAGGAGACTACTGGCCTGAGTGTGTGTGGAGGGGTGCACTGGGGCAGTGGGGTTCTTTGGGTGAACATTCAGCATCTATTTGTGTGGACTGTTTGTGTGGCTGCACCACTCATCTGAGTGTTACTGTGTGTGTGTGGGTGTGTGCCTGTGCTCGGGCCTGAAATTGGAGCCCTTTCCTCACACCCCCCAGGACTCTGCTGGTGCCTCTCAAAGGAAAGGTGTGTCTTATTTTTGGCGCCCTTGCTGCCTGCTGCACAGTGCCCTGGGAGGCTTTTGTTTTACTGCCTTTGTTGGGAGGGTGACAAACACTTTCCTCCACCTGCTGCCACTGTGGGCCCTACCAGAAACCACAGCTGGGGGTGGAGCAGCTTCCTCGGCCCCTCACCCGCTCACCCTGCACCCCTTCCAGGCATCGACCTGCCCAGAGCCCTGACTGGCTGAGTGCTGAACTCTGGGACCCCACCCAGCAGGGTGCCTGGGGCATGTCAGAGCTGGGGGGGGGATGGGTAGGGTCACTTGGTCCGGGCCCCTGAGTCCCAGCTGAGGAGATGGAGGCCTACGGAGGGGAGGAGAACCCCAGGCTGCCCAGTGAGTCTGTCTGACCCTCCCCCAGGCAGCACGTGCCCTGTGGGTCTGGCCCCAAGCAGCCCTGGGTGAGAAGCAGGAGACATGGGGAGACCAAGACCTGGGTGGGGGTGGGGGGCAGCAAAGACCTGGCTGCTGCCTGGCTGTAGGGGTACATCCCCTGGCAGGGGGGTCTGTGTCTGCTCCTCCTGGGTCAGAGCTCTGTATCCAGTGGGTTTTGAGAAAAGTTGGCTGCACTGAGCACAATTCCTGGCACAAAGTAGGGGTTCCATAAATATTCAGTAAGGAATAAGAGCCATTTAGTTGGACAGTATAGTTGAGTGGCAAGGGCATGGACTTTGAAGGTCAGTTAGATCTGGTTGAAATCACTTAGCAGGCTTGTCACTTTCTAGCTGTGTGACTTCAACAAAATTACATAACCTCTCTGCGCTTGTTTCCTTATCTGTAAGTAAGGTTGTTGTGAGCATTAAATGAGACAAGATATACACTATATAGTACATAATAAAATCCCAATAAAGTGAGAGTTATTACTGCTAGCTGTTTCACCTTGGGTGAGTTCTCCAAGCTCTCTAGCCTCAGTTTCCTGCCCTGTTGTCATAAGAATTCGGTGGGAGGCTGTATCCCTAGCACACACAGTCCTGGGCACATCATAGGCACTTAATAAGTGTTAGCTCCCCCCCACCACGTGTTAGTCTCTCTCCTCCTCCTCCAGGTTTCCTCCCGCCCTGAGTCTCTGTGATTCCCGCATCCCCTTCTATGACACCCCCACCCCACTTGCTGTCACCCACCTCTGTCTGACATTCCCAATGAGGAATGTTCACAAGCTCTTGCCAGTTCAGTCTCCCTGGGTATGGGTTATGGGGTGGGTAACTGAAAAGCAGGCTGGGAACAGAGTACGTGCAGATCTTGGACAAAAATCCAAGTTCTGCTTTAACAAAGGACTCAAGGCCCGTGTATCAATCTGGGAGATGGAGGTGGAGCGAATGGCCCAGGCACAGAGGGCCTGTCCCCGCCTCAGATTCCCAAGTCCAGAGGTTGCCAGCAGCACCCCCAGGCTGCTGAGCTTCCCTGAAATGGGGGTGTGTGGGAAGAGCAGGCAGCTGATGGGAAGTGCTGGTGCAGGCAAGACAGCTAGGCCAGGGGTTCTATCAGGAGAGAGGACGCCTGAGTGTCCAG
Organism: Bradypus variegatus; assembly: GCA_004027775.1. NCBI lineage: Eukaryota > Metazoa > Chordata > Mammalia > Pilosa > Bradypodidae > Bradypus > Bradypus variegatus. The sequence goes on along the minus strand of PVKY010012027.1, from coordinate 6,407 downwards.
GTTCCACCAGGGGTGACCCCCAGCACCCGGCTGGACCACAGGCCCTCGGCCAGGCCACAGAGAACACCCTCGGGGCCTGGGAGGAACCGGCTGCTCCGTCATCGCTGTGATCAAGTTCCTGCCTCCGTCACTCGACTGCAGCTTGCAGAAACCAGACGAGAGAAATGTGCTCGCATTTGCAGGCCTTTTTTTAAACATTGGGAAACATTGAGTTTGGGGGCATTTCATCCGCAGCATCTGTTAAATGTCACATTGTCAGATATTTACTTAGAACAAATATAAACTATTCTGTATTAAGCAAGCTCTGACAGAGGCACAAGAGGACGTCAGGGCAAGAACTGTTTCCTCACCTGCCCTCTCGCTAGTGGGCCTCGATGTTTGACCTTGAGAACTATTGCACCCTGAGGAAGTGTAACCAGTCAGCACCCAGCAAAGCCCCATCCCACGCTGGCAGGGCAAGGCAGTGTTTATTTTTACCCAGAGATCAGCTCCTGGAGGCCAAACTGCAGTAGAGATGGACACACAGAACAACGCAGCAAGTGAATTCCCTGGGGTCAGTGAACAACAGACAAAAATTAGGTCCTATCCATCTTCCAGGCGAATACGGGAAGAGCCTGACGACAGCAGGGAAGTCTGAATTGGGTCATGCAGAGACACAGAGAGCGAAACTGCGGGAGGATTCGCATCCCCTCGTTTCAGATTTCCCACGAGATCGGTTGAGCCCGGTTAGCCCGGAGCTGCTCTGGCTGGTGAGCAAGGGGCTGTGGAACGTTTTCTGCAGATGGGCCCCTCGCCTGTGTCTCCCTGCAGCTTTTTGTGCCAAAGACAAAATAAGTGACTGGTGGGAAGTAATGAGGCTTCTTCTGGCTCCAGCGCAGGGTCCAGGGGACTGGCTGCTGGGGGGAGCCGGGGGGAGCTGGGGGGAGCTGGGGGCCTCTCTGACGTGGGCTCCCCTGGGGGGGTTCTGGGGGGGCTCATTTTTCTGAAGCCTGATAGGGTTGCTGGTCTGAGGAGAGGGAAAGCCCCCCATTTCATGCAGAAAGTACAGTTCCCATATACACTCATACGCTGTTTTCCCTATTATTAACACTGGGCATTAGTGTAGCAATTTTGTTATAATTGGTGGAACATTATTATAATTATACTATTAACTGAAGTCCATAGTTTACATTAGGGTTCACTCTTTGTGTTGTCTGGGTCTATGGGTTTTAAAAATGTTTTATTCTGATCACATATATACAAACCTAAAATTTCCCATTTTAACCACTTTCTAATACATAATCCAGTGGTGTTAATTAAATTCATAATGTTGTGCTATTGTCACCACCATCTATTACTAAAACTTTTCCATCACCCAAATAAAAATTCTGTACCAATTAAGCATTAACTTCCCATTCTCTGTTCCCACCCTAGCCCGTGAACCTGTATTCTAGTTTCTCAATCTATGAATTTGCATATTCTAATGAGTTATCCTCTTTTTTTACTTTTTTTTTTTTTAAAGGGGCTAAGACCAGGGATACTTGGCCATTTCTAACTCCCTTCCTCCCGAGGAAGGCCATGGGGCCCACTTGTGTCTAAGAGTAATAAAGCCCGTTCTTCCCACTGGAGACCGAGAGGCCTGGGAAAGCTGCGTGGACGTGTAGGGGCACAACTCGGTACCCACTGAAGATACTCCCGTGTCCATCCCCAGCTGTGTTTTCCCTGGAACCCACTCTCCTGCCCTCCCCTGCCTTCTGCTCTCCTCCTGGAACTGTTCCCTGTGCTCCCCCATCTCATTTGCCTAATTTCCTTCCTCCCAAACATGTTTCATCTCCCTCAAACTTGCTCACCTTCAACACAGAAATCCCACTGAGAACCTAACTCCAAGAGAAGAAGGCTTATCTTTATTTCTTAAAAAGATCAGCTACCTGATTTCCTTTGGACCCTGCTGCCAGATTTCTATTGCACTTCATTCTCCCCAACTAACTGGCAAGGACAGGAGCTGTTAAAGGGAAATGGGAGGCTCTCCTTAAGCCCCTGGCCTAGGACAGTCTGGTGGTACCTGGTGGGGGGGAATTAGCTGGCCCAGGATGAGCGTGGAGTGTGTGAGGGCAGGTGCACAGGTGTGATCAAGCAAGGGCAGCAGGGTCTATTGGGAATAGCTCTGCACAGGGTTCAAGTTGGAGCATTCCCAGGAGCTCCTGAGAGACCTCAGGTGAGTGATTTACTTCTCCAAGCCTCAGGCACCTCACCTGAACAATGGCTGGGAAGGACAGGACTAACATCTCCAAGTTGCCCTCCAGCTTCATTTTACAAGTTGTACAGGGCTGAAGATTGGAATTGAATTTGGTTTCCTTGCAGTTGGTAACCTTTTGTTTTGTGTGTGTGTGGGGTGTACTATTTATTGAACATGTCTTCAAATGATTACCAACAACACTTACATAAGGATTTCTAAGCATTATACATATATGAATTCATTTAATCCTCATAACAATCCTAGGAGGTAGGTACCCATTATGTAGATTAGGAAACTGAGGCACAGAGAGGTTAAGTAATTAGCCCAAACAGTGGAGCTGGGATTCAGGCCAGGCATTCTGGCTGAGAGACCTGGCTCTTCATTACTGCACTGAATGGCTACATTCCAGGCACTGTGCTAAGTGTTTATCCAAATCCTCTCCATTTTACAGTTGAGAAATCTGAGGCTCAGAGCAGTTGAGCAACAGCTGAAGGTCACACAGCTGGGAAGCAGTAAAGATGAGATTCAAAGCCGGCTGGGCTCCAGAGCCTCTGTGTCCCCTCCTTCCCGTAACCCTGCTAGACCCTTGGACTCCCAAAGCCAGTTTATCCAATAGCCCTGCATTGCAATGTCTCTGTAGTCAAATCAGCTCCTCCTGTTGGGGCTCAGTTTCCCCATTTATGGAATGACTGGGGGTTGGACCAGCTGATCTTTGAGGTTCTTACGGCTCTCTGAGTCTATGATTCAAGAGCTGTGGTGCTTGTAATGGATTTGTGGCCCAGGAGTGCCTTCGGTTTGGCCTGGGTTTGCAGCCAGGGAGGATGAGGGTAGACAAGGGGCTGGCAATAGAATGAAGTAAAAAACTGCAGGATTTGGGGGCCACGAACTTGGAGGAGATGGAGCAGTCATAGGAAGTGGATGAGAATGAAGGGAGGGAGAGAAGCCCTGCGTGGGCCTCCTCAGTGGGCCCTTCTTCCCAGCACCCGCCCCCCTCCCCTGCACCAGGCTCAGGGTAAGTGCGTGAGAGTGTTGGGCAACGGGGCAGGGGTCAGGCCAGCTGGGGACTTGGCGGCGGCGGCCAGACTTTCTGAGATAGAACACTTTGGGGAGTTAACACTGCTGGGGGTTTGTTGTCTCTGCAAATATTTGCAGACATCCAGTTATTTTAGAAAAACGTGTTGGAAGCTGGGGTGTTGTGTTTGTACGGCTGGCCTGGCTTCCTTTTCCATGACTGCTCCATTACAGGCCTCCCCTTGAGGAACTGAGGATTGTTTTCCCACCCCTAACCTCATTAGGACACACACACCAGTGGGCTGTGCATCGACTCACACGTGGGCGGGTCCCCCAGGGACACACGTGCACTGGCAGTGCCCCTCTGTCCCAGGCTCGCTCGCACGCACACAACCGTAGCTGCCCCTTCGGTGTTTCACGCTGCCCCGTGCTGCCTGCGCCCAAGCCAGAATCGCTCCTCTCAGTGTGCCGGCTCTGGCGGGGAGGCCGGTGACAAATGGCAGCCAGGGAGACACCTCCCCAGCCCAAGGCCTCTGCGGAGGAGGGTCATGCAAGGTGGCTACATGATTAGAGAATAGGCTTCACTACCACTGCCTCCATTTCAACGAGGGTCTTCTTCACTTCAGCAAAAGTGTCTCAGGCCTCCCTCATCAGTCCCGTGGCCTGGAGCTGTTGCGGTGTTGGGTCTGGGGGCGTCAGGGCTTTGGGTGTGCATTGAGGCACCTGGCGACATGGATACCTGGCCTGGGCAGGGGCGTGGCTGCTGCCCCCTCCCTCCCTCCCTCCACACCGTGACCATGGAGGACCATCGCTGCTACAGTGGCAGTAGGGGGTTCCTGGGTGGTCCTGGCTCTCCAGTGTCCAGCAAGGGGTACAACCTGTTCCGGATGCCCGGATTGTCCATATTTTTCCTCTCTCCTCCCAAAGGCTATGGGCCACCTGTCTCTAAGGCTAATAAAGTCCCCTTCTTCCCACCAGAGACTGGAAGTTCTGGGAACACTGTGTGTGTTTGTGCGTGCGTGCGTGTGTGTGTGTGTGTGTGTGTGTAAGGGAGTATCTCTCTTTCTCCACCAAAGATACCCTCCATGTGCAGCCCCCAGCCTTGTATTCCCTAGGAAGCCCCCCCACCCTCCCCATGCCCCAGCTGCAGAAGTGCAGAGCCTGACCCCCGCCTAAATGCAGGATGCTGTGGCCTCGTGCCCAAGGAAAAGGTGTCTCTCCAAACCCCAGTTCTGGGAGGTCGAGGGGACAGAAGAAGCATCAAGGCCTCTAGTTTCAGGTTGACCTGCCGCAGGTGAGCAGACCAGTGGGCCAATGTTGCCAAGGTGCAGGAGGGTCCCAGCCACAGAGGTCAGCAGGACGACTGGGGTCTTTCCAAACCTCAGCTCAGCCTAGTGTTTCTCAGTTGCTGCTGAGCGCACAGGCCTGGGCATGTCCTGTGAGCTCCGGAAGGGTATTTGCAAGATGGACATCCTCTCTTCCCCCAACTCTGCCTCCGTCTGCCCCTTGGGCCTGTGTCTTTGGTATGGCCTCAGAACCTAGCTCCCAAGACCACTGAGCATCTCTGAGCAATGGCGCCTGGGGGAGGGAGGAGAGGAGGGAAGTGGGGGTGGTCTGGCGGGGGTGCAGGGGATTGCAAAATGAGAACAGACTCATTTGCCTTTTACAAAAGATTTTTTCCTTTCTTTTAAAGCTGTTGTTTCCTCAAGGGGAAACTTTTATTGAATTCTCTTATTGAATTGAAAGCAGAACACGATGGGAGTTTTTCTGTCCCGATAACAAAGGAAAAAAATAAGTTCACTGGCCTTCTCAGCCAGCACAGTACTCCTCCCCCCTTCCCCTAACCTTTCTCTCTGCCCTCTCTTCCCAGCCAGCAGAGCCAGGCCCGAGAAGTGCTGACCACATCTCACCCCGTCCAGAGCCCCGGCTGGGGGGCTGGGCTGGGCTGGGCTGAGGCAGCTGGCGTGGTCTGGGGGCTGCCATTTCTTGCTGGCTTTGATGACAGTGGAAAAGGAGAGATGGAGTTGGGGATCAGAGAAAGTTAGTCTGACCCCTGAGGTTCCCTTTCCCCTCCAAGCCAAGAAGTCTCTCCACCACCTGTCGTTTGGGACAAAGCCTTGTTTTCTGGAAGACCCTGCCTCAGCTTTTAGACTGAGAAGGCTTCTCTCTAAGTCGGAAGAAAGTACATTCAGAGAACTTGCCAGCCCACCTCGGCCACCCTAGCTCTCACCAACCCCTTCCCCTTCACTCCAGGAGGTGTGACTTGTTTCTTGACTTTCACTTTTTAGTTTGCAGGACAACAGCCTTGGTTTTGGTGAGTTCCTTGTTCTGGCGTTAGCCTGTCAGCCACGTCTCTTCTCACCCTTGGTGGAGGTAGCCAGGGCTGGGGTTAAGCCATCTTCTAAGGCACGGGCGTTCACTCTGAAATAAACCTTAACAGCAAGAACTGCCTTTCCCTCGGCAGCGTTTGGGTCCCGAGTCATCACCCCTGCTCCCTGTCCCTCGCCACAGCAGCCCTGGGAGAGGTCCCTCTTGTACAGGTAGAGGAGCCTCCTACGGGGAAAAGGTGGTGGTGGTCTCGGCTTCCACGCTCATCGAGGACCGCCGGGTGTGCCGACAGGAGGACCACTGCCGGAGCTGCTCCTGGCTGAGGCAGCCCAAGTCCTTGAAGAGTTTGAACAGGTCGTTGCGGAACTTGACTCCAATGAAGGCGTATAGGAAAGGGTTGACGCAGCAGCGGACGCAGGCCAGGCTGTAGGTGACATCATAGGCGATGTTGAGCTGCTTGCTGAGCTCACAGCTGCTGTGGGTGATGTTGAAGTTGGCCACGGTCTGGGCCAGGACCACCCCGTTGTAGGGCAGCTGGAAGACTATGAAGACCACGACCACGGCAATGATCACCTTGATGGCTTTGTTACGCTCAAAGTTGCGTGCCTGGAGCAGGGTGCGGATGATGACCAGGTAGCAGAAGCTCATGGCTATGAGTGGGATCAGGAAGCCCACGACCATCTGGGCCACCTGGATGGTGATCAGGGCCTCCACATGCTCAGTGATGAGAGAGCATCGCAACGCTTGCTCGCTGCTGCTCCTTTGGATGCCACTGTACAGCAGCTCTGGGATGGAGAGCACCACGGCCAGCATCCAGATGCCCAGGCAGGAGAGCTTGCTGATGAGGAGGACA
>PVKY010012026.1:0-11725 GCA_004027775.1 Bradypus variegatus | reverse complement strand
TATATTTGCTTGCTGGGAGAGAGCTTCTCTCTGGCACCACGAGGCTTTGCAGCTTGGGCTATGGGGGAGGGGTCTCCCGGCTTGGATCCGCAGGTTTCACTTACAGATTTTATGCTGTGGTCTCGGGCATTCCTCCCAATTCAGGTTGGTGTGTGATGAATGGATGTTCTCATTTGTCCGCCCGCAGTTATTCTGGATTATTTGCTAGTTGTTTCTGGTTTATTTTAGTTGTTCCAGGGGGACTGCTCAGCTTCCACTCCTCTCTATGCCGCCATCTTCCCTCAATCCTCGTGAAGTGCATTTTGAAGGCAGACTTTTAATGACTTTTCAAGAAATCCCTTCTCAGCCTGCCAAGTCTGAGTTGGTATCAGTAATATTATAAACTTACCATGTTTGTTTAGTAATAGCTGGAAGCAAGCTTGACGGCTGACACTGAGCTAAGTCTCATGGGAGATACCAAAGAAGAGAAGCTGAGTCTCCAGCTAGAAAGACTCAGTGCCTTCTCTCTATGCAGAGCCACCCTGAGCAGGAGTGAATCAGGGAATTTTAAAAACGCCGAACCAAAGTAGTACAGTATGGTTCCGAGAACCTGGTGGATGCCCCACAAATCTCTGTAGATTGGTTAGGAACTGTTCCGGTTTGGTTTATAAACATCACAATATTACGTCCCCTTTTATAAGAGAAAGATCAGGCAAAGGGCCTCTCTGTAAAGGTAAAGCACATCTATTTGGGGCAGCATCATGAGTTGTTGGACAATTGAAATGTTTCATGATTTATTAGTCTCTTTGGAGCACATTTTTTTGGCCAGTTATCCAAGCAATTCTTTCCTTTTATTTATTTATAAATAAAGATACAGCCAACAGCACATAAAAAATAGTGAAATGATAGAGAATTTTTGTAAGCCTAGTAAGGGGATTTTTCTGCCAGAAAACTTGATAAACACTTTTTGTCTTTCTCTAAATCCATGCTGGGAGTTGTGGGGGAGGTGTCCTCACTGATGCACAGAAGAGATTGACCCAGATACTCTCACGTCTGTGGAAAGGGTACAGGCCTTCATATTTGCCGGGCAGATCAAGCAGGGTTGAATCCAATATGCAAGTCACTGTCCCCCAATACCCTTCCTTGAAACAAACCAAGGGTTCGCAGACAGCAGGGGGCTGCTCCACGTGGCAGGAGGAGGGAGGGTGGAAGTCAGTGCAGCACGTGCTATGTCATCACTGCCCCCCCTGGAAGGTCAGAGAATGGGGCTCTGCCAGAGGAGAGCCTCTGCAGCACCCAGAAGGTGAAGGGCTGTCACCCCAGGGGACTTCAGTGGTGCATGTCATCCCCCTACCTCCTCACTAGAAGGTAAGTGCTGGGGAGCAGGAATCAGATCTGATTTCCCTTTGGATCCCCCCAGGGCCTTGCACAGATATAGTTGGTGATTACTAAATGTTGGCGGCCGAGTGGACTTCTCTGTTACTCCTAATTAACAGTGCCAGAAAGTGAAAATATGAGCTCATCAGCAGTGGTGAGCACCAAAAATTAGTCATAATTAGAGGCAGCAGATTTTTGATGGTTACATCATAGATCTGGGGACATTCTTGGAAACTTCACTGGGCAATTTTCCTTTCTAAATCAGGATAGATGGTGAACTCATCTAGCGGATGAGTTAAAGAGCGCTGGTCTGGGTAAATATCCTTTCTCGGCCAGGTGACCTTGGAGAAGTGGCCAAACCACATAAGGCTCAGTTTCTTCACTGGTGCTGAATGTCGGTGGGCACCAGCACTCCCCCGTAATTGGCTTGTTGTGCAGGTCAGATGAGCAAATGCCTGCAAAGTGCCAGGGGCACCCCAGGTGCTAAATAAATGGGTGCTGTTATTCTCATTACCAGGGTAACCGTATAATGGGTCACCCAAACCAAGATACTTTCAACAGTGCAGAGGGTGCAAAAGGAGAGGTGTGTTTGGTGGATATGGAGTGTTTTTAAATAAAATTAATTCTTTAAAGAAGAGGGGCATAAAAATAATTTAAATGATAACTATTCTGAACAATTTATTTAAGACCAACAAATTGGTTTCTTCAATTGATAAACCTATTAAATAGTTCTATTCAAAAACAATTTTCAAAAATAAAATTCTTTTGAAGAATAAAATATCAGATAACTGTATACACAAAGCAAATTTTAAAAAATTCTTTATGTTGATTACCTGAAAATTAAAAAATTTTTAAGCAGAATAATTGTTCTTGGTATATATTCACATGCTTTAATCAGTTTCTTGGCTGTTTCTGGCATGATAATCTTCTGCTAAATATATTTTTCAATAGTTTTGTTATTTTTAACCTTTCCCATAAAATTGTCTCCGTTTTAGACTTAATAAATTTTAACTTGTTGATATTTCAATGGATAGTTCTCTGTAAACTATAATATATTTAATTGAGAAAATACTCTCTCTGCAGTTGTTGAGGGGCATGATAAGCTGAGAGCAATTCTACTAAATGAAGCATATTCTCAATTCGTTCTTTCTTTTCTTTTTCTTTTTTGTACTATTAAAATGTATAAATAATTCACCATCAATATTTTCTCAGGTACATTTTTTGGCTGGTTATCCAAGCAGTTCTTGTCAAAGAATACCTTTCTTTGACAGATATTTTTATGACACAACTTATCAAATGCTCTCTTTATGATTCTTTTGAGTATTTCACTTAATTTAGATGATTCAAAATTGTAGGTCTTCTCAATTACCTTCTATTCTGGAACAGAATCTAAATTTATCCAAATAAAAATAGGAGCTCCATGAAAATATTCTTTTCACAGGTTGAGATCCTCCAGAGCACAATTATAGAATTGCAGAATTAAATCTCTTACCACATTTGAGCTCTCCCTGTTCCTCTCCTCACTTGCTTTTTGCATAATACATTTCAGTGTCTTCTGTTTGCAGGGCCGGCTTCACGGGCTCTGACCTGGAGGTCACACCAGGCCCAAGGCTTACAAGAGTCCTGCACTTGGTTTGATGATCTGCTGTTGCCATCTTGACATTTTTAACACTTGTAAACTAAGGGGCCCCACGTTTTCATTTTGCACTGGGGCCGGCAAATTATGTAGCCAGCCCTGCCTGTCACTTTGGTTTTAAATAGTTGCATTTCTATGGGCTTAAAAAGCACAAAGGCTGAAGACTATTTGAGACCCCTTTCACACAATATTTTGATTAAAGAATTTCAAGTGATCTTGAACAAAACGCAACCAAATTTACAGCATCTTATGTCATTTAGGTTGATTTTTACAAAGTTAGTTCACCTCAAAGGCTCAGATATTTGTAAATCAATTGATGATAGGCAGCAAGGAAAGCACCCATCACATAATGAAGTTCTTTTTGTTCACTAGCAGCAGGTTTTGCACAGAATTTTGTGATCCAGTTACTGTGTGTGTGTGTGTGTGAAAATTTGACAACTATAGCTTCCACTTCTACTGTAGAACACCACAGCTTTTTTGGATAAAAGCACTAATTATAGATGTCCACAACCCAGTCTAAGTACATTTCTGCTCCACGGGTTCTTAATTTAGTTAGAATATTGTTTCTAGCAGGATACTGATCACCAAAATTTATCACTTCAAAAACAATCAAGTTTCTCTGCAATGATGGGCTTTTGAATGGGAGTTATAACATCAATCAAAATAATGCCAAATTTTTTTACTGTTGACAGAATGACTATTCAAAGGTTAAATTTTATTCTGTGAATTTGAATTTTAAAAAAATGAACCATTTTTTTAATTAACTGATTTCTCTTTTGAAGCATCTGATATCTGATATAAAACTGGTGTTATTTCACTGCACAGTTCTACTTCTGCTAAAGGACCCTCATTAGCAGCTAATACTTCATTTTGCAGTTGAGCACAAGAAAATTTGGAATTGAAAATGGGTGAAATTAGTTTAGAAGAATTGCAACCAAGTGAAAAATTAAGCTTCATAGTAATATGAAAACACTGCGTGTGTTACATCCTCTTTGGGCATGGTCTACTCAAAATGACTGCTAACTTTTAAAAATTGTTATTCTTTTTTTCCTTTTTAAAAAAGATTTTATTTTGAAATACTTTCCAACTTACATGACAGTTGCACAAATAATGCAAAACCCAGAGAACTCCAACATACCCCCTATCCAGATCCATCAACTTTTAACATTTTGCTCGCCCTTCCTTCCTTCCTTCCTTCCTTCCTTCCTTCCTTCCTTCCTTCCTTCCTTCCTTCCTTCCTTCCTTCCTTCCTTCTCTATCTATCAGCTATTTATCCATCTAAACTACTAATTTTTGAAGTAAATGCTGATGCTTTTTCAGCAGGTCTGTGTTTTCTGGTTTTCATGAATCACCATGACAGCCATGGTGCATGCTGTATATCAACAGATATTTTATACTAGTTACACATTCATCTACAACTTTAATACTTTAACTTTTAAAATAGGCCTGATTCTTCAGGTTTTAGGTTTTATAGAAAAATTGTGCAGAAGGAACAGAGTTCCAATTACCCCCCGACCCAACAATGGGGTCTAGTTTCCCCCATTATTAACCTCTTGCATTGGTGTACATTTGTTACATTGATGAACCAATATTGATACATCATTATTAACTCAAGTCCACACTTCACATGAGGGTTCACTCCTCGTGTGTTGCCTAGTTCTGTGGGTTTTGGTAAATACACAGGCCAAGCGTCCACCCTGGTTGAATCATACAGAACACGTCCACTGCCTGAAAATGCCCTGTGCTCCACCCGCTCCTCCCGCCCCCTCCCCTTTGGCAACCACTGATCTCATTACAGTCTCTATACTTTTGCCTGTTTCAGAATGTCATATAGTTGTGTGCTTTTTTCAGACGGGCTTCCTTCTCTAAGCAATATGCATTTACACTTCCTCCATGAATTATTTTAACTTTTTCTGTGTAACTTTTGAACTTTTCACTAAAAATGTACTTTCAGCTTGTCAAGCTGATTGCTGCCAGAAGGGTTTATTACAGAAGAAAAATAATGTTAGCAAACAAGACAGTAAACAAGGCTGCAGGTACCAGACAGTAAACGAGCGGTCCCTGCCAGCAAGGGTGCTCAGGGCGCGCTCCGTGTGCTTGGGAGGCGGCTGCTCTGCCTCGGTTTCCCGCACGGGCGGCACCTGCACCTCACCCGTAACCTCTCATCTTGCCACTTACCCTGAGGCTCCGTGGGCCTCCCAGGCCGCAGCGGGGACCAGTGAGAGGCGGGGCCAGCAGGTGGGCACATCCGCCGCCGCCACCGAGTCCCGCTGTCCCACGCGCGCCTCCGGAGGGCAGCGCTGGTTGCCCTTCACGAGGAAATGGTCAGGAGGAAGGAGGAGGGCTATCGCTGGCCGTCCTTCTGATTTATCCAGGAGGTTCCTGCACGGCATGCGTAGCTCATTATTCCTGTTCAAGACCGGCAAAGGCTGAACAGACCAAGTGGATGGAGGTCTACTAAACCCATCCAAGCTTGTTTAATTCCATCATTATGAATAAAGGTGTGTTTGAAACAAATGAAGGATCTGATACATACCTTAAACCATATGGACTGTCCAGACATAAGGACACCCCAATTATTATCTATTGCTGGGGTTATCCAATGACTCCTTGATGAAACATAATAGTGCAATAATTTTATTAATAACTTTGACACAATAAAAATGACCTTTCACGTAAACGTACATAGTAAAGTTGGAAATGGGACAACATAAGATTTAGAAGATGAATGGCAACTCGGTGGGATCATACAGATATCACGAAAGATGTCTGAATTTGGAAGCCAAATCCCAGGGACAATTTCTTGATCGTTTTCTTCCTGGAGCTATTTTCAGTTAAAGCAGGCTGAGTTCTCCAGAATGGGAGGGCAAAACTGGCTTCATAAGTCCAGGTAAAATTTTTGGGCCTATAGCACTGAAATCCCCTTTTAACTCTGTCCCAAGTAAAGCGTCAGGAAGCCACTGCTTGTTTAATTTTGGCTGGGGGAGGGGAGCGTTGGAAGTCAAAGCTGTATTGGAGACCAACTGTACACAAGTTCCGTAAACTTTATTGTCTAGGGGCTTCATCACCTGTAAAATGGCCCCCACAGCATGGGCTGTCAACACATGTGGGTCAGAACAGCTGGGGACAATTTTCAGTTAGAAAAATAACTTATGCAAAAAAGGCACATAAACTTTCACCATCTAGTGGCTGGTTGTAAACTAAGGCCATGTCAGGGAGAAATTCTAATGGCTTGTTTTTCTTTTTGGTATAGTCAGATATTTCTGGGGCACATAAGGCACGCGTTTCCTAGGCAACAGGTCATTATAAGACAATGAACTGGATCACCTTTTCAGTTTTCCTGAGTCCTTTACTAGTGGATTTTGGGAAACAAATGCTAAATGTTTAACAAAATCCATATCCAGCCTTGTAGGGTTTTGCCAAAGCAGCCTCATCACACAATGTGCCAGTAGAAGAAACATTTAAAAGTAAACAACTATGATCTCACACAAATTAAAATTGCAGTTTTTAATTCAAATAATGCCGATGTGGATTTGGATGGCCGGGTGGCTGTGACTGGAAACGTCCAGATAGGAGCAAGTAGTGGAGAGAATCTTCCAGGAGCAGAGTAAAACCGTACTTTCAATTCAGAACCACTTGTACCTTTAATCATCAGGCATTCTGCCCTTTTCCCAGTCTAGAAAGCAGAAAGCAGAGAACACAGTGTTAGAAAAATAGATCCACCCAGGGTACATGCAAACTGTACCTGGATTTGTATCCTGTCAATTTTGAAAGTGCTTTCTGTTAGTCCAAAAGGCACACTGAAAGCTCAGTTAATAAACTTCAATTGACCTATTATTCAGCTATTCTTTAGATATTTTATGACTCCCAATTTTTAAAAGCTTCCCCAAGATACAGTACTCAAATGTAAAGAGAGAAAGGCACATGATTTACTTTACAGTTAGGTAAATGAGCAGTTGTTTGCTTGCTTTCTTCCTGCCTGGGTTTGTAGACTATACTTGAGACTTCTTTGTCAGGCGTGAGTCTATATCTGTCAACGTACTGAACTCTACCCTTTTGTGAACTTTGCTTTTATTCTAGGATGGTTGTAAACCAGAGAAAAGCTACAAAATCCATAAATGCTCTAAAATGAAATCTCAACTGGGCTATATGGCTGGCGTGTGAACTGTAGGGAACTTTATTATGCTCATGTTTGGAAGACAGAAAAGCCATAAAGCCCCACAATGGTTAGCTATAACTGTGTGTTAAGTAAATGGGGGAAGAGATGCGAGTTGAGGTTCTAAATGTCTGCAATTTGAATTGTGTATGTGTATTATTTAAATATGAAGATACTTATAAAAATGAAATCTCAGACTATGTATGCATTAAAGATAATCATCAACAAAATACAGACCTGAGGACTTCAGACATTTTGTCTCCCAGAAGCTCGTGATCATCACATCTAGACAATTTGGTGCTGAAAGAACTTGTATCTCTCCTAAATGCCCCACTTAGGACGCAGGACATAGGACTCTCTCACTGGCCACACCCCATCTCTGGGTGGCAGCGAAGGCCCATCTGGGTCATGTTTTTTGGCAGTTACTGTCTATTCCTGGCTCCAGGTCTTCTGTTTTGAAATCATGGTTACAAAGGCCCAGAATTGAAAGGTTTAATTGTAAATGTCACTTAAAGAGAAAAGTGGAAATTGGACTATTGGTTTAACGTAACAATTGGTTTCATGAGTCAAATATAGATATCCCTCATTATAAATAAATAGAATTACATCTGAAGCAAATATGGCAAAGTGTTGGCATTTGTTAAATCATTGTGGTTGCCATATGTTGGGTGTTGGTTTTATTGTTCTCTGTACTTTTCTGGACCTACGATGACAAAAAGGAATCAATACAATTGATAGAATTGACAAAACTGGGGACAGATGAGGGAAATTGCAGCCTGACATTAATTTGGAATTGAACAGACTTCTTAGAATAAAGTTGTTCCAAACTCACAACGAGACTTATCTGCACGGTTTTTCGGAAGGCCTAATTGTCCCGTCCAGCACAGGACAGTCTCTTAACATTGCTCCGGGGACTTACAGTGCAGCTGACAGCGAAAGAACATTTTCAACAACACCGAAGACCATCCCCATGTTGGCTGGTTGGGAAGCTGTGGTGAGTGAATTCAGAAAATACATTGTTCTGATTCTTTAGAGCTTTGACGCTTTGAACAAAATAATGAATAACCCTCAGTAATTAACATGCCTTGTTTGTTTTTCCTTCTTTTGACTGCAATCAAGGAAAGGAGTGGAGAGGAAAGAGTGCCCCTGAGGCCCCCAGGAGCCCCTTGGCACACCCCAAAGCAGCAGAATGATGAATAAGGCAGTGGGGGTATATGGCTAAGTGGGTCCCATTTACGTGTTCTTCAATAACTCTAGGAAACAGGCTTCAGTTCAAAGAATTGTTTCTCTTCAAGTGTCTCCAGTCGGCATCAAACAGTTTTACTTAATACTTTTGGTAATGCTAGAGTGAGTTCAATGTCCCGAGTGTCTTTGAGTAGTTGTCTAAGGGGACAAAGCTAAGAAAAAGAAGAGGGCAGGTGAAGGGCATTTGCCCACAAAGACTGAGAATTTCATTGGTTTGGAAGAATTCCTTGGCTAGCACCTCTGGGAAATGGGGTGGTTTATAGCAAAGATTCCCGGGCACACATTATCTTAATGTCAAAGAGGGCTTTGGGATGCTCTATCAGTGAGGGTGCTTTTAGCTGCAAGTAACTGCAGACCCCACTCAGGCTGGCTCACGCCAGGCCAGGGATGGACAATTTATTATCTTGCCAAACAAGTCCTTAGGTAGGCAGGCTCTCCCCAGGCTCTCCAGGACTCTGGCTCCACTTCTTCACGGCTTTCTGGCTTGTCCTCTTCTCTATATCAGCTTCAACGTGCAGCGGCTCTGAGCATCACATCACTTCACAGTGGGGTCTTGGGGTCTGTTTAGCCCCAGCCCTGGTTGGACAAGTGTATATTTATTATCGGGACATAGGAACTGACCCTTCTCATTGAGGAGTGCTGGGAACCGCCACCCCTAGGAAGAACTGAGATTCAAAAGACTGCAAGGTGAGTCTCATTGTGCCCTTATTATTAGTGGAATAAATTTCTGTTCATATGATTTGCTCTCTGTACCTGAATACTTTCAGTATCCCAGTTACCAGTTTCAGGTTATACTTGTTTGTATTAATTTTATTTTCAAATTATTATTTTCAAATCTGGTGACCTAAGCCTAAGTTATCTTTTCAATTGCTGAATACTTGGTCCATCTGTCTCAGGTATGTGTAACACCAATTGAAAAAAATCTGTTTTACTTTTATTCTCCTGTTATAGTATATTCTGTTTCCTTTCTATCCATAAATGTTTGTCTCTCTGTATATTTGTAAATAAAATAATTTACACATCAAAAAAAAAAAAGACTGCAAAGTGCTAGAAAAGGGAGAAAGGACTGTGTCCTTGTGGGCAGATCAACGCCTGTCCTTGAGGAGGACATGCCCACCTCTGTCACCCTCTCCTGACTTCTGGGAGTAAACAACCAGCAAATCAAACAAAAACAGTGCTGCACTCTGCAGACTACTGTTGGCATGACTTGTTAAAGACAAAGTCTCTCTTGAAAAACTGCTCTTAAATGAAAGAAGCCACTCCAGGTGGAGACACACTGTGTTAACCTATGATAACATTGCCTTGTATTTCTGTAATGTAGGCATCATGAGAGCAGGAATTTTCTCTTACACAAATGAATAGCACATAGTAGATTCTCAATAAATGTCTGCCGAAAGAATAACTAATGAGGGAGGCAGTTTAATTAATAAAGATATACCCAGAGTATTAAATGAATATTCATGAGTCCATACTGATATAAATAAACGATTAAATAAGTAAATAAATGGGAGGAAAGGACAAATCTTCCATGCAGGACAGTTCCAAATAATTTATGTAGCTACCCCACTCTCAAGGAGGGGGAGTAACTCCCCACCCCTCAAATGTGGCCTGCGCCTGGCAACTTCCTCCCAAAGAGCAGACTATGGAGAAAGTGGGAGAAAAAAGTAGTTTTCAGTGGGGAAGCCTGATAGGTGCCACCTCAGCAAGGTGCTCAGTCCACAGCAGCAGTTGTAAATCACGCTGATGGGCGCTGCCCTTGACAGGATGCAATGGAAATGGCACTTCAGCTCCGTGGTCTTCCTTCCCAAAAGCCATAATCACCGTGTAACCATGAGAAAAACATCAAGTAAATCCAAATTGAAGGACATTCTCTAAAACACCCGACTGGTCCTCTTTGAAATGGTCAAGGTCATCAAAAACAAGGAAAAATTGAGAAATTTTCACAGCCAGGAGGAGCCAGAGGAGACGTGATGACTAAATGTAACGTGATATCCTGGATGGGATCCTGGAACATTAGCTAAAAACTAAGGGAATCCAAAAAAAATTGTGTACTTTAATTAATAGTAATGTGTCAGTATTGGATAATTAGTTATGACAAATGTAACCATACAAATATAAAATGTTAATAATAGGGTAAGCAGGACATGGGGCATATGGAAACTCTGGGCTATCTTTGTCACTTTTCTGTAAATCTAAAACTATTCTAAAATTTCAAGTTTATTAAAAATGAAACAATCAGGCTGTAAAACAGCAATGACAGCCACAAGGAAAGAGGTGTTTGCTGGTAAATGAAAATGAGAGAGAATCCTTAGAACCCCACCACAGAAAAAAGAGAAAGGAGAGAAATCAGCCTTCCTGCCTTGCTTGATCAGAGGGTCACCCACCACTGGTGAGGATGATGAGGGCTGTAAGCCTCTTCTCTGGCCACCATGGGCCAGGTGGAGCACACCTGGCTGGAAGAAGAACGCTCGGAACTTTGCAGAGGTGAGAAGGGAGGCAATTCAGAAAACGCCATGGGAATGAGCTGGAAGAACAATAGTTATACAAGGCTTGGAATCTAGAGGAAGAGTCTTTGCCTCTAAAACAGCAGCAGCGGGAAGAAGCCCCAGGAGAGCCACAGTGAAGACGGGGTGTGGACTGTGACCTGCGATTTACCTCAGCAGAATTGGGCCTGTACTGAGAGTCTCCCTCACGCTGTTGTAGGTTTATTCCTGTAAGTGGTCCCGCGCTCAGTCCTGCGCTGAGGTGAGTGCAGGGTGGGGCGTAGGGGGTGGGAGAAGGGGAACTGGACTGGGACGATCGTGGAACCCAGGGCTCGGTTCTCTCCAGTGGTGGCAGGAGCCACCTCCTCGGATGCCTCAGCTCGCCAGATAAGCTCATACTTTCCCTGCAAAAAATAAAACAAAACAAAACACTTCATGGACGTATTTACTTACAATAGCAAAAAATGGTGCATAAACAGCCACATTTTCTAGTGAGCAATTTTATAAAAATGGTTATCAGGCAATTTTTTGTAACATGACTGCCACCTTTTGTTCTTCCAGGCTTGCTAGGATTAGCACTCATGTACTGACAAGCCGTAAACATGAAGCTGATTCCTCTTTGGCAAATTTGCTTCTGACAAATTAAATATTAGTGGACCAATAAGTGATACCTGACAAATAGTTGATAGTCTGTTCTACAGAGAATCCCCATCAGCAGATTTCAGGGCTGGGTCTCTCTCTTGGGCTACAGAAGCTCTGTAACAGGACAGAGGGAAGGACGGACAGACTACCTGGTGCTTCCAGGACCGGACTCCTGGTTCTGCTCACTCTTTTTTTTTTTTTTTTTTA
>PVKY010012025.1:0-11734 GCA_004027775.1 Bradypus variegatus | reverse complement strand
CACACACCTGGCCCCTGACCTACTTTGCTAACTCTGGGGAGGAGGGTGGCCCTGGGGAGCCATGCTGATGCCTTGGACATGAATTCGGCAATGGTTTTTCTCAGGTGGCTTCTGAGAAACCAGGGCTGACCAGCCACAGGGAAAGGAGAAGTGCAGTTCAGGCTCCAGCCCTGAGAGTTCTCACCAGAGCACCCCATGGGCACCTGCCAGCCCAGGGTGCAAGATGGGGAAGTCATCCTGTCAACTCCTGGAGTTTGCCGTTGAGAATATTGAAGACCAGAGAGGGGAAGATGTTACCTTAGGCCCCTCAGGAACAGGCCCAGAACATGAACCCACATTTCCCAACTCCTAGGGGCTGCTGCCTGTACCACACCAGGCTGGCTGGCCTCAGACCCTTTGAGAGAAGAAGTAGGGTGCACTGGTTTAAATCTATTATGTACCCGCAAAAGCTATGTTCTTTTACTACAATCTTGTGGGGGCAGACTTATTGCGGGTGGGACCTTTTGATTAGGTTGTTTCCATGAAGATGTGACCCCCCCCATTCAAGGTGGTCTTAATTAGTTTACTGGCATCCTCTATGAGAGGAGTAAAGGCAGAGACATTTTGAAGAGAGCTCAGGCATACTTAGAGAGAAAATGCTCAGAGAACATTTGGAGACAGCTGTTGAAACCAGAACCAGGAGAGAAGCTAAGAGATGAAATCCAGAGTTTGCCCCAGAGAAGCTACAGGAGGACCCCCAGATGCCTTAGAGAGAAATGCCCTGGGAAAAACAAGCAAGGACACACAGGAGCTGAGAGAGAGAAGCTAAGACAGAAGCCCAGAGACATTTTGGAGAAAGCCACAGACACCAAAAACTAACCCCGGGAGAAACCCAGCTGACTCCGGCCATGTGCGTTCTCATGTGACAGAGGAACCCCAAATGCCATTGGCCTTTCCTTAGAGAAGGTATCATCCTACTGATGCCTTAACTGGGGCATTTACGTGGCCTTAGAACTGTAAATTTGTAAACTAATAAACCCCCATTGTAAAAGGCAAACCTTTTCTGGCAATTTGCATTCTGGCAGCTCTAGCAAACCAGAACATAGGGTGTATATATACATAAATAGAAAGAAAATTGTATGTGCAGTTGACTAACTCATGGATGCTTCAGTCAGCCTTCCTCTGCCTCTTCATTCCCATCTCTTCTCTGTCCTCATCCTCATCAGTAAACTCTGGTTCACTCAACCCTCACCTCTACGAAGCTCCCTCAGTTGAGTTTTTCTTCCTAACCTAAATTTCCCAGGAAGAATCCATGGGGTGCAAGTGCATCTAGAGGGACCAACTGGGCGCCATACTGACACCATCCATTCATTCGACAAATGCTCAGTAAACACCTGCTGAGTGCCAGGCCCTGAGCCATCCTCCAGGCAGACCAGACCGAGTTGCCCAAACTCGTGATGCCTGAAGTCTACAGGGATGTGGTGTTTAAACAAGAAAAGAGTGTTCCATGTGATGAGGGAAAGGGGGTCTCTAACCCTATCGGGGTGCTCCCTGGAAGAAGTGATGCCTATGCTGAAAAGCAAAGGATGAATAGGAGAGAAGAAGAAGGAGCAGTAGATGCAAAGCCCAGAGAAGGGAGAGAATGTGGCCTGGAGGGCCTCTGGGTGTCTGGAGGGAGGAGGCAGAGGGAGGTGTGACTGGTGGTGAAGCTGGAGACACAAGCTGGGCCTGGCCGGGCAGTGAGCCATGGGAGAATTCTGAGGTGCAATTTGGTGGATCCTAGAAGGTATGGTTGATCTTGTTCTGTCTACACTGTCCCCGGAAGATGGGGGCACATTCTTCCTGAATATTGTCAGTGATCAAACCTCACTCCTTGCTGAGGCAGCCCTTCCATGGCAAATCAGTTCTAGTTTCTAGAAGGTTCCTGACATCGAGCTAAAGCTTGTTCCCTCCAATGCCAACTCCCGAGGGTCCTGGGGCCACAGAACTCATCCCCCCTTTCATCTGCCTGGCACCTTTCAAGTCTCTGAAGGCCATCCAACGTCTCCCACGGCTGCCCTTTTTTTCCTGGACCAACCCAACCAGCCCCTGCTTCCACACCTCCTAAGATGTGATATGTACCAGACACCTTTGGGGGTCACTGCCCAGCTCAGACTGCTAGGTCCCACCTGCCACCCACCCCCAACCAACCTGGATAAGGGATGAACCCTGGACACAAATCATGTCCACCAGCTTTTCTGTCTTGGGTACTTGGGAATGGGGTTATGACATTGACATTGGGCCAGGCTGTTGTCTTGTGTGTGGGGGGTGGGCAGCCACCTTCCGCCAGGTGAGCTGAGTAGCAGGAAGAAGAGCCCAGAGTTTGGGCAGAGAGAGGCAGAGAGGGGAGACTGAGAGAGGGCTCTGCTTGGATGTTGGACACTTGCTTGCCCCTCTTCTCACCTCCCTGAGGGCTGGCCATATCTCAGAGGGTCCCATGAGGCACCCCATAACTAATCCAGTCCCCTGTGTAAGCCAGGGCTCCCTCGCTGGCAACCAGAGCATGTCGATGAGGCCCAGTTTTCCTGACCCTTTCCTCTCTCCCTCCTTATTCTTTCTCCCCTCCCCCCCACCAGTTTAGGGAAAACTAGTTTCTTAGTAGGTCAATATTCATTATTTGTGGACCCTATCTTTGTGAATTCACCTGCTCACTAAAAGTTATTTGTAATGCCAAAGTCGTACACATGACGCTTTCATAGTCGTTTTTGGGCACATGCAGAACAGCAAAAGATTTAGTCTCTGTGAACATGTCCCCAGCTGAGGTTGGAGCAGGTGATGCTGGCCTTCGGGTTCCAGCTCTCATTCTGTAAATAGGTGTCCTTTTCATGATAATATTTAGGTCCACATTTTTCTTATTTTTGCATTTTTCTGACTGTTTAAAATGGCCCTGAATGTGGTGCTGAAGTGCCGTCTAGTGTCCCACACTCAGGAAGGCTGCAATGTGCCTCATGGAGAAACACAGGAATTAGAGACATTTTGTTCAGGCTCAGTGCTGTGGGCCATGAGTTCAGTGTCAATGAATTGATAATATCAATAATAAGGTGTCTTCCAACAGAAACACATGCAAGACAAGGCGAGGTATCAGATGGTTGACGGAAACATCGTGACCCGAGGCTGGTGGGAGCCTGACCCTGTGTTTCTCCTGGGAGCAGTGGTCAGTGTTTGCACAGTCACAGTTGGTGGTGACTTTAGAGACATCGCCAATCGTTGAGAACTGACTGAATTGCTCTTGAAATAAGGCACCCAGGGCAGAAGCTAGCAGTGAATATTCTCGTGGGGTGTGAGGGGATAGTCGCAGGATCCCTGATCTGCATGGGCTGCTTCTGCTAGCGAGAGCCCCACTTCCAGGCCTTCCCCAGGGATCTCCCTGCACAGATGCCAGCCTGGCCCCAGGTTATGGCTCAGCAGTGGAAGGTTGTTTTCTCCCAGTCAGGTTTCCCAGCATTCCGGAGCCTGGGGAATTTCTTTAATGTCCAAGACTCTTCCTCTCCCCGGTGTTAATGATTCTGTTAGGCTGTCGTCATCCCACCCAGAGAGGTCACAATTAGGGTGATTACTATTATTCTTGATATTGCAATTAATAAGAACAACAAGCACAGCTTCTGCTTGGCGCCCATGGAACCCTTGGCTTGGGATCAGCCCTTGGAGACTCTTTTCCAGGACTGGAGGGGGCTCGGGTGCCATAGGCAGTGTCCCACCAGCCCCTGCGGCCCCGGGCCACTCATTTGGGGGCTATTGGAGTGGGAGGGAACCTGCTGCATCATCTAGAGCAATCCTTTCCCTTCCCAGAGGGGCCACAGGGCCCGGAGATGGAAAGGACTTGCCCACGAGCCTCCCTGCGAGTTTGCTGCAGCCCCTGGGCCAGAGCTCGGCTGCCCAACTCTCCAGGGCACCGTGTCAGCCCAACAGGTATGGCGTGAATGGAGGGCAGACCCTCGCCTGCTCTTCCTCCCCAGATCGCTCACCCTGCAGCCTCTTCAGCCTGGCCTTGGCCCGGCTCTTGCTGACCATGCGGTAGACAACGCTGGGGCTCAGGTTGCGGGCAGGGGCTGGCTGAGAGCCGGACGTCTCTCTGTCAGGAACTGGGGTGAGGCTCTAAGACCAGAGCTTGTTTGGAAACGTTGGACAGGGTGAGGAGACTAGAGGTGGGGGACCAATCCCATCAGGTTCTGCCAGTTTCCAGCACAGCCAGCTGGACTCAATGCAGAAGATTCTGGAAGAATGTAAGCCCTTTTCTGAGCTCTTTATTCCCCAGAGCAGCCACCCACTCAGGGCACCACCCCCAGTGCATTCCCGATCTGGCAGCACCCTGTCTCCAGCAGGGACAAGCAGGCACCTGGGTGTGTACACACACCCGCTCACTAGCCTTTAAGTGGCGTGGAGGGGACAAGCCCCAGAGACACTGTCATGGCCAGACCAGAGCTCAGGTGGCCCCGGGATGCCCTGCCCAGTGCTCTTCCCACCGGGCTCACCACTTGGGGACAGCAGCTGGTTTCTGCCCTCTCCAGGTAGGCTCTGGAGCCTTCATCCCTCCTGCCGAGGGGATCCTGGGTGCCCACCTGCGTGCCTTCCTTGACCAGTCGAGAGGATGCAATGAGTCTGGGCTGCTTCAGTGGGTGCAGAGCAGGTGTCAGGCAGGAGAGCTGGTCCTGCCCACCAAGGGCTTGGGGTGTGGCTCCCCGAGGGGGGCACGGGCAAGAAAGTGGGTGGATGGGAAACAAAGGGTGGATGCTCTGCCCCCCCTGCCAGCCCTGCTGTCCACCTACTGGGTGAGCCAATGCCAGGTGTCGGGCCTTCAAGCCCCAGTTTCCTCGGTTGTAAAGTGGCCACTGCCATGGGAGGGCGACCCACCATCCCCGTTTGCCCAGGGCCAGCCATGCTTTGGCAGCAGAAAGTCTGCTTCCTGGGAAGCCCCTCGGGCCTGGGCACACTGGGACACCTGGTCACCTTGCTGGGGATGCTGTGCGGTGACCCCAGATGGGCATGGAAAGCCTTGAGCACAGGGATGGGCCCAGAGCCTCTGCCCAGGGAATACCGGCCGTTACTGCTTTCCATCCTTTTTAATACGAGCTCACGGTAGAGAAGTCTGAAGTGTAAAAATCCAAAAGGCAGAAATAAAAAGTCACCTATTTCCTACTGCATGAAACATTTTTGAAGGTTCTATGTTTTTTAGATGCCAGAACCTTGAACATGTTAATCTATGGAAAGGAAAGCACCCTTAATAATTATTTATTTAGTGATATTTATCGAGTGCTTATAAGGAACTAGAGGCAGAAAGAAACAATCAAAGACACAGGACAAAGAGGAGAAGGCTGATGGTGAGAGGATGGCCCCTTAGAGGCCCAGCACGATGGACACGGCTGGGATACGGGTAGGTCTCCAAGGAAGGGGGGAAACTGCCGGGGGTCCTGCTTCTTCTCGTGGCAGCCCCACTTCCAGAGAATTTTAAATGGAGCCCTAGCCCCAGCGTGGAGGCCACATGGCGACGCCTCCCTGTGGGCTTTTCCGCTTCTCCTTTCTGGGTCTGGTAGGAAAGGCCTTTTATTTGCGACTCCTAGCCAAGCTCTTGAGATCCCCTTTTGCTCAGTCATCTACTTATGGGGCACCCACGGGCCAGAGGCTGGGCTGCCGGCTGACGACACAGGAAAGTAGGGCCTGCAACCTCTCGGAGAAGCTCCAGGGCAAGTGGACTTGACTGTGAGGAGCCTGGAGGCAGGGAGCCCTACCAGGCCCAGCTCTCCATGCTGGGGAGCCCTGAGGTCCCCAGGGACCAGGAAGCGCAATGGGTTGTTCCTGAGGGGAGAAGCCACATTCTGGAATGCAAAGCAGGCACCAAGCAATCCTGAGTGAAAGCAAGCAATGGCGGTGCACAGTCCACCGAGACCCTCTGCTCATCTGCTTCCGGTTCTGAGCAGACATATGGTTTGCCCAGCCAGGGAGCAAGGCAACTCACAGAGGATGGAGAACCGGCCTTTGGTTGCAAACTCCCAGACGCAAGGCCCAGGCCTGTCTGGTGATCATGGCCCCATGTTCAATCCGGTGCAAAGATACTTCTGATACTGTCTCTGCCACTTACCAGTTGTGTGACCTTGAGCAAGTCATATTTTTTCTCTGTGTTTCAATCTCTTCTGAAAGTGATAGAGTTGAGCTACATCCTCTTAAAGTGCCAAGTTTCTGAGGCACCTCAGGATGTCTGCAAAGGTCTGTTTCCCAAAACCTGTGGGTAAGCAGGTTCCCAAGCATAGCAGGTTCCACATCAGGCGCTGGCCAGGGTCCCCGGCTGGATTGCTCTATGTTCTTGCCATTCTCTCAACACTTCTTTACTGAATACATTTCATGCGCCTGGAACTTTCTGGCAACCCAAGCAAACCAAGCCCCTGCCCTCCTGGAGCTTGCCTTCTACCAGAGCAGACGGTTTCTGTATCTCTCCAGCCTGTGGGGTGGGGCCAAGGAGTAGAAGCCACAGGGACATGGATTTGGGTTTGATACCAGGGAGAACTTTCAATGATTCAAGTCACACAGAATGGAAAGGGCTACCCCTCCCAGGAGGAGCTCAGAAAGAGGATGACGAGGACAACTGTGGCAGACAGACTCTAAGGTAGCCCCCAGGACCCACCCCCTGGTACCCCCATCCTGCAGGATCCCCTCTGCTTCCGTGCTGGCAGGACCTGAGCTTGCCTCTAACCAACAGCATGCACCCATGGATGTCACTGCCATGATCGCGTTAGGCAAGTTTGTAACGTTTATCTTGCTGGGAGATGCTCGCTGACTTTGATGGACCAATTGGCTGTGTTGGGGAAGTCCACGTAGAAAGAAACTGAAGGTGATCTTCAGCCACTTTGCAGCCAGGAAGTGAGGGTGAGCTCTGGCCAACAGCCTGCAAGACCCCCAAGGCCCAAGGCCCACCTGGCTGCCCATAACTGAACAGAGCTGAGACCCTGCACCCTGAGAGGTGGGTCGTTCCCCGGCTGAGCCTCAGATGAGACCGCAGCCAAGCCCCTCATCCCAGCTTTCAGATGAGTCCCTGAACCGGGCACCCAGCTTAGCCATGCCCAGCCTCCTGATGCATAGAAACTGGGAGCTAATAAATGCATGTTGTTTTAAGCTGCTGAAGTTTGTGGTGATGTTGTTTCGCCATAGATGTAAGGTGTTATAAAGGAGCTTTGTGCTTCAGCCAAACAATCAGACTGACTGTCCTATAGGTGTCTTCCAACCCAGAGACTTATGGCCATGCCTTGCTCACCTTTAGCTCCAGAATCATCATGCTCCGTTCAGTTTCTTACATGAAGTAGGGGCTCAATGAATATTTGTTAAGTGATACGTTGCATTGGCACTGGCTTGTGCGTCGGGAAGCAGGAGGCCTGGCCTCTAAAAAAGAAGTATGGCAAGGCCTGGGGGGCTCTGGGGTGGGAGCCCGAGTCTGGCTTCTGCGCTCACTTTGGCAGTTTCCCCAGGGCTGACCTTGGGCTCGGTCACTGCGGCTTTGTGACCCTCATCGATAAAATATTGGCTCTACCCGCCCACAGGTTTGTGCAGGGTGAATGAGGTAATCTGAGGGCCTGTTAAGAGCCCCACAGAGGTGAGGAATTCTTTGTTATGAAACGTCACCGGCATTCCTGCCAGGTGACTCGTGGGGCTTGGAGACCTGGCGCGTTTCCCTTCCAAATAAAGCCTGGGTGGTTTTCATTTGAGCCTGGAGCCTCCGGGAACTGGTTAAAGCCCTGGCCCACCGCACCTGTCCTTCCTTCTCATTAGAGCAATGCAGCCCAAAAAGTTGCAGTTACGGAGGCTTTGCTGAGCTCTAAGGAGCAGCCGGTCCTCAGCATTGGGCAGGTGGAAGAGAATTGTGTTTTTCTGAAAACAGGCAGCTACCGGGGCTGGCTTCTGGGTGAAAAGACAGAGAGGGAGATACGTGGGAACAGAACCCAAGAGACACAAGCAAACTTTCTCACCAGGATTTCAGAGATTAATACCTACTCACATTTATTCATCACCCTTTGCAGCAAATCATAGTTGTCACCCAAACTGCAATTTCAACTTTCAGTGGCAAATTTTCTTTAAAAGCTGCTAGCTTTCTTTTCTGTTCCTGAGTTGAAGTGCATGTGACTTTTCCAGGGTTGCAGGTGGAGTCAGAAGACCCCCCAGGAGCAATCAGACACTTGCCAAAGTGGTCCAGGGGGAACGAAGAGTGGGGACGGTCTGGTGGGCCTTTTCCGGACAAGCGGGAGAGGGAGGTTTCCAAGCACCTTCGTGATCCTGCGGTGACAGTGTCCTCAACACCAGGCTGGAGTTTTGAGGCAGGGTCCAGGCTCAAGAGGAGAGCAGTTGTCATCGGGAAGAGGAAGGGGCCTGCCAGGATGCAGACGGGAAAGCAGCGGCCTGGGTGCCGTGCGCGCGTACACACACACACACATGCACACACACACACACACACAGGTACCAACCTGTGCCAACCCTCTCCTTTTGCAGCAAAGGGGTTCAGGTGCGGGCTCTGGACTGGGGCTGCCTGTACCACTCCGAGCCCTATGACCTTGAACAAATTACCTAACTCTCTGTGCCTCCATTACCTTACCCACATGGCAGGTAAGGGCTCAGTGTGTGTTAGCTCTGATGTCATTTGCTATCACTAATTTTTTTAACAGTTTGTGGGGTTTTTACTTATTTATTTTTAATATGTTGGGTGCCTCTTGGAGGCCAGGCACTGTTGGAGGATTTGGAGACACAGCAATGAACAGAAGAGACTCCTTGTACTCGCGGAGCTGACATTCGAGTGGGGGAGACGGGTGACAAATAGGTAGACATTATCTATATCTATCTATCTAATCTATCTATCATCCATCTATCTATCTATCTATCTATCTATCTATCTATCTATCTATCTATCTATCTACCTACCTATCTATCTAACAATCATCTATTTGTCGGGAATAATAAGGGCCACAAAGAAAACTGGGCAGGGGGATAGAATGGAGAATGGCAGGGATCATTCCTTTAGATCAGGGGCTGGCAAACTGCAGCCTACAGGCCAAATCTGGCTCACAGCAGCCTGCATTTGTAAATCAAGTTTTATTGGAACATAGCCATGCTCAGCCGTTTTCAAAATTTTTGGTGACTGCTTTCTAAGCTCTGACCAAGATGGAAGCTGCTGGGTTTCCCGGAGCTGAGGGAAGCCTGCAGTGTTGATGCCAGTGTGTGTGCAGATGCAGGTGTGTATGTCTGCACACATGTGCACCACACATGGATGTGTGCGTGCACATGTGTGGGGGAAGGTGTGCAAGGGGAGTGCAGAGACTTTTTGGGAAATTCCTACAGTAATCTAATTGTCTTGGGCCACCATGGTACGGGTGGAGAAAGTAAGAAGTGGCCAATTCGGGATAAATTTAGAAGCAAGCGTGCCAGGATTTGCTGGTGAGTTTACAGGGACAGTTGATTGGATTATTCTCAGGTTCCATATTTGTGAATTCACCTATTCATGGAAAAGGCTAAAAAGGTTAAAAAGGTGCTTTCCTGGTTATTCATAGAGATGCACATGTGAAAAATTCCTGCTGAGGACAAACAAGGCTGGTTCCACATTCAGTAATTCGGTGTTTGCTGGGACTTGATAGAACACAACTATTTCGAAGGAGAATCAGCTGGTTTCTCAATTTTCAATGCCTTGGAGAATTTTTGAGTGAGTGAGTGAGTGAATGAATGAATGAAGTGACTTCCAGAGATCACTAATCTGCTCAGCACCGCAGCAGGGCCTAGACACCTGGCTCCCAGCTCCTCACCTTGCCCCCAGCTTTTTCAGAGCTCCTTATGAGGGCTCCTGCCTGGCACAACATAAGCTCTGAACACTGGGCACGTGGGGGAATCACGGGTCCCTCTCACGAGTCCCGGAACCCCCCGAGGACATCAGGGCACACATCTCAGCCATCCGAATCTCTTGCCTCTGTTAGTTTGGGCCACATTTCTTCTGTTCTTTTTTTTTCTTTTGGTAGCTTAAATTTTTATTTCCTAATCATAAACTTCACTCTGCAATCCTGCTAGACTTGAAAGGGGAGGAGAATGTTGGAACCCAAAGAACGGCAGCAAGAGTACAGTGATAGGATCCTGTGAGCAGACCAGGGGAGGTGGACACGCTCCAGAGCTACAAAAGGAAGGGTCTGCTGGTTACAACAAAACACGAGTTAAGTTTATTAGACTTGTCCACAGTCGGCAATGGTGACCTTCTCTCTGGCTTGCCATTCCTGGACCTGAAGTGCTCCATGACTTCCGCAGTGCTCATGCCCTCTTCCACCTTTCTGAAGACCAGATGCTTCCATCCAATCACTCACCATAGTGCAGATGAGAAACCGGGGACCATTTGTGTCAGGTCCAGCACTGACCATGGACAAGATGCCAGGACCCCTATGCTTCTGGATGAAGTTATCATCAAACTTCTCCCTGCACATGGAAGTGCCTCTGTGGCCTACGACGTCACCTCCCTGGCACATAAACCCAGGAATAACTCTGTGAAAGGTGGAGCCCTTATCACCAAATCCTTTCTCCCCAGTGCTCAGAGCATGAAAATTTCCTGCAGTCTTTAGAAATTTGTCTGCAAACAGCTCAAAGGAGATGCGGCGCAAGACTCAAGGGCTTGCCATTGAAGGATGTCAAAGGACACGGTGGGGTTGGCCACGGCTGTGGGCAGGGTCGGTGGATGGGGAAACGTGGCGGCATCCACAAAGCCCACATTTCCTCTCGACCAGCAGTAGCCATCGACTCCGGAGGCGACAGAAAGAGCTGCTTTTCTTACCCACTCTAGATTCACCAGGCTCTCACCTCTTTATGCTCCTCCCAGGTCCTGAGAGCAGACTTGCAGGGAGAAAAGTTGGGGCCGACTCCCAGAGGGACCGTCAGGAAGGGTTTTCCTAGTCTCAGGAGCAGCCTGGTAACAGGTGACCTCAGCATGCTTGTATTTGCATTAATTAAGTAATATCCACAGAGTGCTTGAAGGTGCCAGCCCAGGGTGAGGGCAGAGGAGAGGGACTGATCATGGAAAGGGAGACAGCGCCACTCTCGGACACCTCCGCCCCTCCTTGAATGCCACGCGGGACTGAGGGCTCCAACAGTTCTCCTGGTGGGTGGGATTTCTTTGGAAATGGAACCAAGCTCTTTGGGGTCTTCCCCAGACACCTACTGCTCACAGCCGGCTGTGGGGAGCCTCTTGCTCTGTTCTGAGTTGGCAGGTCCCCTGTGGGGAGCCCTTGGGGAGCTGGGGGAGAGGAGAGGGAAAAGGTCATTGGCCGGCCAGCATAGCCGGCTTCCTCTCTTGCGCTCATGGCCCGTGGGACCCGCGGTAACTCCGGGCCATGGAGGGGGGTCCTGGCCACCATGAGAGCTGCCTGAGGTCAGGGCCCAGTCCCACCTGGGTGGTGTCTCCCCAGGGGGAGGTGCGCAGGGGACACTCATTACCGCATGCGGCCTAACCGTGGGTTATTCTCCCTATACCCCCACAGTAGAGCACAGTGACATTGATGGATTGGAGTAGAGCTTCCTGATGGACGTTTGGGGGACAGCTTGCCCCTTGCCAGGGGCTCGGGCTCCTGGAGACGCTTCCACCTGTTCAGCCAGGTTCAGGCCTGGCCCTTTAGATGCCAAGCCAGGCCTCCCAGTGCCCTTCACGCCTGTGGGGTCTGCCCACTGGGTGGGAGGGGGCAGTTGGGACAGTTGCCTTCTATTCGGTGTTTAGAAC
>PVKY010012024.1:0-11724 GCA_004027775.1 Bradypus variegatus | reverse complement strand
ACAGCAGAAGCCCCTCTCTCACTTCTCAAATGATACCAAATAAGGTTACAGCAATCATAGAGGCTGAAACAAAAACAGAAAAAAATCCAAGAGCATCTGCCTGCTAAGATCATGAGCTGAGACAGGTATTGCAGGAGGCTTTTGTGTTAAGCACTCACACCCACTTATAAAGAATGACAACACACGAATTCTCAACTGAACAGGTGTAGTAACAGAATTTGAGATGCAGAAGATCAAACTCAGGAAGCCGGAGTCAATCATTCAAATGGCAGTAGATTAGCAAAGAAGGTAGCAGGTGCTGGAGATAGAGGGTTGCTAGGTCCCCAGAAGCTATTCGGTGTGGAAGTGCCAACACAAGCATTAAGGATCAATCATGCCGAACTACAAAGATAGGAGCTTTACTCTCACCAAGGCACTTTCTTAATTAAAATAATGATGCGATCCACAGATCCAGTTCCAGTTATGTAAAGCATCAACAATTGCAAAACAAAATGCGGTTATCAACAACAGCATCAATGACAGTGACAGCAATGCAAGAACAAGAACCACCACCAACTGGCCAAACTGAAGCTTGCTTATAGCACTCCTGGAAAAGGACAAATTCGGAAGCTTGGCAGATTAAAAACTTGAATCCAAGGGCAGAGGTTTAACACTTCCTAAGCCTTGCTTCGTGGCCCCCAAGAAAGTGATTACTACATTGTATGCTTCCAAAAGTGTCAGCCTAGGATAAGGTAAGGGGAGCACATTCACCCCTAACATCCACAGAAATAGCCATCCTCCGCTGTCACTGAGTATGTTTCCTAACACGAATCGCTTTGTAGGATTCCTTCACTGAGAAGCCTGAAATGTCTCTTCCTTGCCGGTAGAATAAAGTTCAGATTCCTTAGAAACAAAATCAAAACCCTTTACCCTTCACAATATTACTTTTTAGTCTAATTTCCAGCCACTTCCCCTAAATATCCTTCACTCCAGGCACACAGTTCCTCAAATTCACCATGCGCTTTTATACTGTCACGCCTGTTTCATGCCATTCAGGAGAAAGTATGATGTTGAAGGGAAGAACGTCTTGCTTTTAGTCATTTTCTTAGGAAAGCCAAACCCCACGAAAGAGGATTTTTCCCTGAGACCCCAATATGCTAGTTCAATCTTATCCTTCACTTGCTAGATATGTTTAAATTACTTCTGGTTATTTCAAAACAAATTCCACCTGCAAGGGTAAAGATATAACATACACATTCTCTACTGCAGGAGTGAAGATTAACAAGATAGCATCAGGAACTACTTTTAGGATTGAGAGTATCATCAGAGTCACCCCAAAGTGACTCTTTGAAGAAGATATCCAATTTAAAAGTAAGCTGTGGTTTGTTTGTTTTAAAAATTAGATTCATTACTTCTGTATACACTATGTGGATGGTATGTTATAATTTCACAAAGGTTGGGTTACATAACATGGTGACGCTGTGTAAAGAGGTCCAAATCTAAAGACTCAAAAGTAAGCACTATGGTAAAACTGCTTTATATCTATTTGAAAATCCTTAAATCTGTTTAAAAACCACATCTGTTTTATTTCTCTCTATGGAAATTGGGGATAAAAATACAAGTTAAAAGCTTGGGCATTAGAATCAGTTTAGGATAACATAATCGTTATTATAATTAGACTGATTAAAAGCAGATCAGATAAGCCCAAGAGTTAAAATTCTTAGTTCTTCAGGCTTTTCTGAACTCTGATTTTTCTCTTACCTTGACCCAAGGTTTGGGATTTTGTTTTATTTACTTATTTTTGGACACTTGCCTCATCAATAAGTGTATTCAGATGCCCATAAACTAAGAAAACATTAAGAGAACAAATGAAATCCTTTGCTTCCAGGACAGTTGGGGTATTTCAGCTACAAAACTCTATGAAACAGTACTGGTAGGAAATAATTGACAGAAAACTAATAAAGGATAATAGTGCCTGCATTTCCTTTTTCCCCCAAGGCTGGGTGGGGGAGAGCATGACTTTTAGGCCTCCTTATTAAGCTGTTTGTTCTTTTCATCTTTAGCAGTGGGAAATCTCCTTCTTGATCTTAGATCGGCCACCCAAATCTTTGTTCTACACCGTTCATTAATCTGATCTCCTCAAATACAGCTGCAATCCATTTTCTTTGAATTTTTCTTCCCATGCTGCATTTGTTAGAATTAGACTCCAAGTCCCTCAAGGCAGAAGGCTTTTAATTCCATATATAATTTTTTGGGTAGTATGTGTTAGTATCAGATCTTAAAACACCTAAATGTATTTATAAAGTTTGTTTTCATCTTTAAATGGCTAAAGTAATCATGAAAGGGGAGGAAATGAACATTTGCCATGTGCCAAGGACACAGTACTTTACATATATGATCTCATTTCATCTTTTAATGACCCTGAAAGGAAATTTTGCCTTATCTTTTGCTGAGGCTCAAGAGAAAGTGGCCTGTCTAGAATTTGAGCCCAAGTTTTCCTGAGGTCAAAAATCTCTTGCTCTAGCCTTAATATTATCTACCTCAAATTTGTCCTGGAAAGAGCTGAGACCTGAATTCAGTTGATTCAGATCCTTAACAGTTTCAGCACCATGAAGATCAGGCTCAATGGTAAGCAAGTCTAAATTTACCAAACACGTGCTATTGAGAAGCTAATGTAAAAATAAGGGAAAAACTTTTTGAGATGTGATTAGGACCCCAGATTAAACAAAAGTTTGTCAGGGATTCACAACATAGCGTTGTATCATTGAGCAAATTTCTCAAACTTTCTTGGTTCATGGTACCCCCAGGCCAAAAGTAATAGCTAATAGTTCCATTTATTAAGTAGTTAGGTCCAAACAACATAATTAGTACTTATGTCCTAATATCTTATATAGTAACTGAAAAGATACATGCAAGTTGAAAGGAAACCACAATTACTTATTAATGGGATGTCTGCATCTGTTGGGCACTGTATAACTTCTCAAACCTTGGAATAAGAGTGGCCATCACCACTTCCATTTCTTTTTCCACAATGTTTTTCACTCCATACTCACATTTTGCTGTAACTGCCAAAAACTCAGTCTTACAGATACAACATCGTCAAAAATGTTGTGTGATCTAATGTTGAAACTGTGAACTATTTTGAGCTAGCTGTTTGCATGGTTTCTGACAGATGTTGCTGTTTCCCTCAAAAGTTTAAAATATCCTCTGGCCCTCCTGTGAATTGACAGCAGCACCCTGGAGTGCCTCAGGGGCCAGGCAAGCCCTCTGATTATCTCCACTCTGCCCCTTTCCTTCTCCATTTCTCTACCTCCTTCTTTTCCTTCGTTTCCTCCCTCTCTCCTTTCCTTCCTTCGTTGTCTGTTTTATTTGTTGGTTTTATAATGACAGAACTTCTTGAAGCTTTACTTGTGACTCTAAGTCTCTTTCCATGACATCTTATAACGTACGCTGAAATTTTCAACCTGGAGTGAAGTCAATGGAAGTAGAATATGTTTTGACTGAATGACATAAGGAAATCTGATGATTGGACACACATTTTTCCAACAACAAAGCAAAATTTCTACCAAAGAATTCTTTACATTCTCAAATAATCTCACAATTGACAAAGCAGAGCAAGATTATTTTAAAAGAGAAAGAAAAATAAATTTTTAAAAATTGGATTAATCTTCAGGAAAGAAGATCCTTGACTGAAAAAATGTATGAAGTGCCAGGTGCACTCTTGGAGCAGGGCAGCACGGAGTGAAGGGCTGGGCTCCCCAAGAACCCAGGTGTCCACATGGTCAATCCTAGATACACATCTCTTGGCACAGGCCAATTTTTGATCAAAAACAGGGACAGGGGAGCAGGAAGAGTTACAGTGTAGTAAGGACACAGACTCTGGAGCCAGGCTGTGTCACGTCCTGCCTCTATGACTTAGTAGCTCCGTGCCCTTTGTGCAAGTTACTTAATCTTAGGAATTTTAATATTTTTTATTGGTAAACTAGCAATAATATCTCAAAATTATTTTTCAGTATGAACACTTGCGAAGTACACATCATAATGTATGGAATTTTAAGTGCTAAACAGTCAAGGTTTACTAATTTATTATTATTAAAATAGGACTGACACATAGAAGGGAGATGGCAGAGACAAGCTCTCTTGAGACAAGGTACAGAGAGAGGAAATAGGCAGAAAAATGACAGAGTTCAATTCAACAAATGAACTACACCCAGAACTCTCCAGAACTCACTGCTGAGGGAAATGTAAATTGGTTCAATCACTTCAGAAAACCATTTAGTGGTATCAACTACAGCTGAGCATATGCAAACCCCGGGACCCAGAAATTCCACTACTACTGTTTATATTTACCACATTAATGCTTGTATTTGTGTCCAAAACACATGTACGAGTATGTTTATAGAGGCATTATTTATCATAGCCAAAAAAATTAGATGCAACTCAAATGTACAATGCAGAAATACAATGTGGTGCATTCATACAATGGAATGCTACTTAGCAATGAAGTGAGTGAACTACTGCAAGATTCAACGTGGATGCATCTCACAATATGAACTGAGCAAAACAGGGCAGACACGAAATAGTGCATACTATTATGACTATTATGCTTGCATTTATATAAAGTTCAAAATGGGCAGAATCAATCTAGGGTCTAAGAAATCAGGACAGTGGGTGCCTTTGAAGGAGGTGGAGGTATTGGCCGGGAAGGTGCCTGAGGGGGCCTCCTGGTGCTGTTTACAGTGTTCACTTTTTGAAAATTCACCAAGCTCTACTCCTATGATTTATGTACATTTTTAAAAGTATGTTTTATCTTTGTTTTCCCTATTAAAAAAAAAAATTGGCCCCAGCACAAAAGGATCTTTTCATAGGCTTCCTTCTTAGCAGAGAGAGCCGCATTGCGGGGGGGGGGGGAGAGACTTCGATACTAAGGGAAAACATAAAAAGAAAATATGAGGATCAACAACAATCAACAACAATTTTTTGTTTAAAACCTGTAGGTCTATTGCCCTAGTGTGGCTGCCTCGCTGTATGAATGAGCATGGGCCAGCTCATGCTGTAGTGACTACTCCCAAATCTCCGTGGCTTAACACAACCAAGCAAAGTTCATTTCTCGCTCACCGGTACCCGCCCGCGTAGCACATGCCGGCAGGAGGCCCCGCTCGTCGCGCTCATTCCAGCCCAGCGGGGAGCCCTCACTTCCCGGGGCAGCGCCGACCACCGCAGCGCGGGAAGCGAGCTTCGGCCCCCGAGGGCGCCACGGGCCTTCCACCCGGCTGTCATTGGCCAGGGCAAGTCACGTGGCCACGCCTCCCACAGGGCCCGTGGAAGCCTGTGGGTTAGGAGGGAGGCGAGCGGGAAACACCTCAGGCTGTCCGCGCTCCTCGGGCTCCCAGGCTGCGTCCTGTTCAGTGTCCCGCCCACAAGAGAACTGTGGTTTAGATGCTCACCACACCCACCTCCCCTCTCTCCGTCTAGCAGGGCATCATGGGAAAAAGCAAGCATGGATTTCCAAACCATGGCCACAGCCATCCCCCTCGCCAGCGGGCAGAGGTGGCGACTGAGTTCCTATATGATCCGGTCCCTGCTGCAGAGCAGTAACTTGTTAACTAGAGTGGAACTGCGGCCTAGTTGAGGGTAACAGTTGGACACGTGTGTGTGTGTGTGTGTGTAACAGTTGGACACTGTGTGTGTGTGTGTGTGTGTGTGTGTATGTGTGTGTGTGTTGGGGGTGGGATCCTGAGTTCTTGAGAATCTGCACTACAGGGAGGGGAGGGCTCTGTGGCCGGTTTTGGATGTATCATTCTCTGATAGCAAATTGAAGGGGAGAGAAGAGAAAAGCACAGAGCTAGAGAGGAGGAAAAAAAACAGATGAGGGGATGAGAGGGAACAGTGAGGAAAGAGTGAGAAAAGGGAAATAGAAAAAACCTGTCTCCATTGAGTTGCAGGTATAAAACTTTTCTTGTGTCCGACATAGTGTGACTCTAGGTTTTGGCTAGCATTTTTCTTTTTTACCTCTGCTAGTTTTTTTCAAATAAGTACCACACTGGAACCCCTTCTGTTTGTTAACAAAGTAATGATTGTGCACACATCTCAAGAAAAGAATGCTCCCAAGGGGACATTAGTTTGCCCTACTCTTGAAGGGGCACAGGCAGATCCTTTGCATTTTGAATGTGTTTCTCTTAGAAGCACATTAGAAGGATCAGGAGAATAGAACTAATGATAAAAGTTTTTTTTTAATTCACCAAATGATGGCACAATTAAATTTTAATATGGTTTCCGTAAAAGACACATAAAAGGCTAAAACATGTTGAGATAAAAGGAAGTGTTGAACAGGGGTGTGGGTTTAAAGATGAAAAAAACCCATAAGGCACTTGATTTCCCTGCCTGAGACAATCTAAATAACTTATTTAAATTCTGATAAGCATAAGATTTGCATATTATAATGGATCCTTTTATTGTGATAGAAGTCAGTTCATTTAGTAAAGGTCAATGATACGAGGTAGAGATAAAAAATAT
This sequence comes from Bradypus variegatus, assembly GCA_004027775.1. Taxonomy (NCBI): domain Eukaryota; kingdom Metazoa; phylum Chordata; class Mammalia; order Pilosa; family Bradypodidae; genus Bradypus; species Bradypus variegatus. The sequence continues at coordinate 5,229 of PVKY010012024.1, read as the reverse complement.
TTGATCTGATCAAACAAAAATGTCAGAAAAGGGGTACAGCTTAGACAAATCCAGTTCTTGAGAATTTGTGGGTAGAAAGAAGTCAGTGATTCCTCACACTTCACAAAATTTTACAGAGTCCTTTAATAGGCAGGCTTTTCCGGTGCCTTCCAAAAGGATTCAGGTTCCCAAAATAGGTTTCTATATAAACTTTTCAGGAACACATCTGCTGTGAAAAAATAAGATGTTTGTAGCTGCAGACTTTCTAGGGAATTCTGCATTGTGACTCCAACAACAAAGTATAAAGAGGAAGATGAGTTTAAAAATGTTTATTAAAGATTCAAGATTCTTCCCACACAAGGAAAAGATGACCCAGGCCACTGTACAATTAAGTTCTGGCTTGAAGACCAAAAAGATTTAAAAAAAAAAAATGCAACCACTTGCACTTCTTGCTAAAAATAAACCAAAATGAGTTTAATTTAAAAGATACACTGGAGCAGCTGCTACTGGGTTTTAGGTCATATAACCAACGGGCCCAACTCAATGGGAGACAGGGTGATGAACCTCACTAAAAAGTGTGGTTGAACAGGCGGCAGAAGGACCAGTACAGATTATTGCCCTTTGAGAAATGATGTGGTCATTTTCCTGGCTCATTGAAGATTTTAATTAGCAATTTATTCTTTTTCAGATGCTTCATTCAGTTGTATTTTAATTATAGACCTTCACAAAAACAGCAAAAAGAAGAGCAAATAGAGCCAGGCCCACAGACAGCTTCAGTGCACAGTGTTGATGGAGCCTCTGCATCTTCAGCACCATTCTGGAACCCACCGAGCCTTGCTGAATTGCAGCAGAGGTGTGGGATGGTGAACTCAAGTGATTCTCAAGCCTGTTTCTGAATTCCTATAAAGAGAAACAAACAAAAAAAATTGCTTTACAATGAAGAAAAGGCCCTATTGTGGTATCAATTAAGTAACAGCTTTCCAGAATGAGCTACCATTTACTCCTTCAACACATCCTTTAGTGGAGAGAGTCCCAGCCGGTGTGCGGCAGTAGGAGTGCTCTCAACCCTCAGGGAAACATGAAGGGGTCAGGTTGGCTAAGGGGAACCCCCTTCCCTCCCCAACCCCTGGCCTCCTCCATTTACCCAGTTGTGCCATATAAATACTGCCATTTTCTCTCAGTGCCATGACCTGGAAAGTGTTAGGAACCCTGCTTGTGAGAGCCCAATGAGCCAGGAGACATGACTGAACTGCTTCTGCAGGTGGTTGCACTTCCCCTGTGTTTCTGGGGGTGGTGGAACAGGGAGCACGTGGCTGAGATCAGGTGGTTCTAGGATAACATTGACTCCATTGTGTGAGATTTTCCCCTTATGCAAAGGCTTTATAATCAGTGACTCCCCACATAACATGGGACTTGACTGTGGAAAACTGAATAACACTGAGAGATGGAAGTGGGGGGTAGGGAAGGAGCAAGTTGGAAGGAACAATGGGTGACCCAGAGGCAGTATAGCACAGGGCACATCTCTGGAATTACTAGAAATCCACTTTTTCTGGATTGGGACACAGCACAAATGTCTTTGGACAGCTGTTTTACTTTGCTTATACTTCCTTTCCAAGCTATCAATCTACTTGAGGACAGGGTCCTGATAACACCATTGGCTTCCGTGAAAGATATTGTATCATGCTTAGTAGAAACACTGGAACTGTGCTCTATGAAGCTAACTCTTAAAGGGATGTTTAGGGTGGGCTGAGAAGGAAAAGGGTGGGGTAGAGAATCCAGTGGCAAGTTGAGGTAGGGGGTAATGAGGACCTATGATAGGATGAGGGCAGAAGGGATGGAAAGGAGGGAACAAAAGATCTTTAATAAAGAATCAACAAGATTGACTTCAAATGAGTGGGTAATTGAGAGGCACAAAGAACAGAATTGGGGAAATGAAAGTAACTTTTACTAATGGCTAATATTCACATGTAATAGATGTGTGGAAGAATTCTTGCTTTGACTGTAGGAGACTAATTGCAAAATTAATAGAGCTGTTAACCACCGGATAAATCTCTCAACCACAATGACAATCAAACCATTATTTACCTCTGTGCTCCTGACGGAACTGGGCTGATACCCCACAGGTCTCCCTGCACTCTGAATCCTTACAAGGAGGCACACAGCTGGACTGGAAGGCGCCAGCTGCCCCTCAACAGGGGAGATAGCACCAGGAGCTCAGTTGTGCACCAAAACCTGCCCCAGACCCTAGGAGACAGCTCTCTGGTGAGACTGGCTTTTCATTTACTATTTTGAAGCTGGGAATATGTTGACGAGCTTTCCATTTTGATTGTTAAAAATAACCTGAAGGTCTTAAGAACAGCACTCATTTATATATATATGCCAACCTTGGAAAATAATGCAGAATCCTCCTTCAAATGAAATGAGAGAATTTGTCTCTGAATTATTGGAGCCTAGCACAGTTCCAGGGATATGGGAGGTACTCAGTAAATGCTGAGGAGTGGCTGAATGAATGAATGAATGAATATGAGGGTGTCTATTCTAGATGAGATATATGACTGATAAGAACCTATCAAGGTCTCTGGTCCTTGATGTATTCAGGGCAATATCCTACATGAGTCATGAGTTGTTGCCTCTAGCAATTAAACTATCACGTCATAAGTTTGGGTTTACAAGACCAGAACTAACAGAATGACTCGTTGTTTTTAAGCCAGAATTCCTTAACCTGTTTGAGTCACATATGGCTTTGAGGAGCTAATGAAAACTGTAGACAACTTCTCCAGAAAAATATGGAAGTGCATATTCTCATGTGCTCTCAGCCACACACACACTTCTGACTTCAGTCCAGGAGACTCACAGACACCCTAACCCAGCAGTGGATCCAGATGTTGTGGAGCCTGAAGCTTATATAATTTGGAGAACTCTCTTAAAGGAAGAAAAAAAAACAAAAAGACATTATGAATTTACAGTGAGGTACAGGCACTTGGAAAGGGCCCATCAAAGTGAGGCTCCCTAAAACTTAAGTTCTTCTGGCAAAATCCACCTCTGCCCCAGCCCAGGTATAAAAGCTTATCCTTGTTTCTGCACCTGCAATTCAAGACACCACCAGTGACAAGTGGCCTCAGGCCAAGGGTCAGGCTGACCTGAGCAGGATGAAGGCAAATCTTAAAGCTTTAAGCATCTGTTTGGGTTTACAACACATTCTGCTTCCCAAAGCTGGAGTTCAGGTCATGTGCCCGTGCTCTGGATCTAGGAAAAAAACCTCTTTGCCTTTTTGATGACATTTTCACAAGTTTACTTTCTCTCCTCCTTCTGATTCATTTGCTACAAAATTTTGCTCAAAATTATAAAAGTTACTTACTGAAGTACCATAGTGGATTATCTGTGGTTGTTTTTAACTTAGGTCTTAATCTTTCTTCTTAGGCATTCATTTTTAATTTCCACCCCTCAAACATTGAATACATTTGAGCATAACTGAAACTTGAAGAGTACTTTGGCACCAAGCCTCCCTCCTGTTCCTAGTGGAATCATTCTGAAAGAGCGGTAACGTGCAGAAGGAGCCACAAGAAGCCCACTGCACCTGCTATTTTCTTTAAGAGCAAGGTGGAACTTGAGATGAACTGATACCATGGTAGTTTGTGGTTCTAATGGAAAATGCAAACTGCTCAAATATTCTTTTTTTTTTAAATTACAAAGTCACTATTTTATTTGCTTTTTAATTATGATTAATGTGTCCATGCTATTTGTGTTTGCTCCCCACACATGTCACAGGAGGTACAAGGTATAATAAGTGAGTGAGCATGAGGGCTGAATTCTGGCAGACCAGAAACTGAATCCAAGTTCAGACATCTATCAGCTGTGTGACCTTGGGCAAGTGCTTTAAGCTCTCTCAGCCTAGTTACCTCTTTGGTAAAATGGGAATTATAAATACCTATCATAAAACTAAAAAGATTAGAAATAATAGACCCAGAGTCCATGCAGAGTCCCTGGAACACAGGCTTACAATAAATGGCTGCTATTATCATTTCATCATAGGAGTGGGATTTGGAAAATGATGAGGGCCGGAGCCTCCCACAGCACTTATCACCAGGACTGTGAAGATGCTGTCTGTCCCAGTTATCGTAACCGCAGGTAACGGCCCACGGGAGGAGCTGTGTGCACCATGAAGTCAGCACCTCTTACTCTGTGGGCTCTCAGTCCATGCCATGAGCCCCCAAGAAAGGATCCTCCCTCAAACCATCCTAACAAGAAGGGAAGCTTAGATTCCACAATTTAGTAGGAGGGATTCACCTGTCAGATGGGCCACAGGCCCATCTGCTATTCCTTTCAAAATCTAATATTCATGTGATGCTGTTTTCAAGGAAACTTTTAAAAAGGAAAAGAAAAAAAAATTCCCTGTCAACTGCATGACCATAAATCAAACCTTTTTGCCCTTTTCTGCTTTCCACCTGAGCCAGCCATCTCTCCTCTACCCCCTGCCCCATTGCCCTGTGCCTCCTTTACTTATTTTCTCAGATCTCAACTCAGACTTGACCCTTTTAGGAAAATCTTTCTTGGCCAGAGCACACCACCAGGTGGGCGGGCCTGCACTTCTGTTGGCCGACCCTCGGCTGGGCTTCTGCACTGTAGCAAATGGTCTGTGTGCTCCACCCCCAGATACCCTGCATGTGAGCTCCTTTGGGGTAGGGTGGTCTTACTAGCCAATAGATGGATGCTCAGGGCCTTCACCTAGGAGGCAGGCAGTATTAGCCGAATGGATGCTTGCATTTCTGCAAGCATATATGTACTTATATATATATATCATATACTATATATATTAACATTTTATATAGGTTCAAAAATATTAGGGTTTTTTTTATATGAATTTCTGTTTACCTATTTTTATATTTCTTATTAGATGGTCAGGTAAGTGGGACACAGCCTTGTACATCACCACAAAGCATAAATATAAAATAAGGTTATTGGAGAAAATCTCATGAGCATAGAAGCAGCATGGTATATTAGTTTCCTATTGCTGCCATAACAGATTAAGTGGCATAAACTTTCAGAAGTCTGAAATCAAGGTGTTGGTGCAGCTGTGTTCCTGTTGGGTACTCTAAAGAGAATCTGTTTCCTTGCTTTTCCTAGCTTCTAGAGGCTTCTCACTTTCCTTGGCTCATTGCCCCTTCCTCCATCTTCAAAGCCAGCAGTGTAGGCTTTTTTATAAAGACCCTTGTGATAACATTGGGCCCACTCAGATAATCCAGGATAATC
>PVKY010012023.1:0-11725 GCA_004027775.1 Bradypus variegatus | reverse complement strand
AGGTTTGCCTTGCTAACGCCTCAATTTTGGATATCTCTCAGCCTCAAAATTAGGAGTCAATAAATTCCCATTGTTTAAGCCAACCCATTCTGGGGTTTCTCATAGCAACCCAGCAAAACTAAGACAGAGGCTGAAGGATCCAGCATTAAATCCCTGTGCAACTTCTTCACCTAAATGAACCTTAATTTTCTCATCTGAAAACAGGAATTAGATCTTGCTCAGAGGTTAATACCAGGATTAAATCAGATAATGTACACAAATAGCAGCTATTGTTCCCAGATTTCTTTTCCTCTCCTCCATCCCTTTAGGAATTTCATGCCTTAGGAAAACATAGAAGATATCTTTTGGGGGCAAGTGGGGCAGTCTATCATCCCTGATATCCTATAGGCAGAGGTTAGAGTGTATGTGTCTATGTGTGTGTTTATGCATGCACATGTGTGTATGCCTATGTCTGTGCTGGAGATGGGGCAGAAATAGAGGGAAATAGGAAGAAAACCTGACCAGGAAATGGGAAGGTTAAGGACAGTAACATTACATGCAAATTACAATTATTGATAGACTGGACACACATGTGTACTTGGGTAAATCATTGTAATTTAATTGTATGTGAGGGTAGGGGTATTAGCTATTATTTGAGTGAGATTTGGTCTCATTATTAGATTAGGGAGATTATCTTAGCTAAATATCAGACAAGCAGTATGCAGTATAATGATCCTTCCATAATTTTAATTATTGAACTCCCTCCCTCTCGATTTTTACCATGTCTGGGTGGCATGTATTCTATCACTTACCTAATTTTTTCTTTACTTTCAAAGTTTAAACTTCACAATAAGAAATAATATCTCAGAAAACATGATTTTATTGTGTTTAGTATATATATATTTTTCCAATAGAGATTGAAATCAAAGGTATGTATTGAAATTTGAACTATTTGTCTGGGTTCTACCTAACTCATCTCCTGTGCCACCTGTGAGATGGGGACACATCCTAGTGAGCAGGTTAGAAAGAAGACTTAGCTCCAGAATCGCCATTTCCTGGCTGCCGGGGCCTGGGGCAAGTGAGCAACTCTCTAAGCCTTTCTCTTTATCCCATCAGGCAGCCCAACTCAGGGCCCATCAAGGTCATCCCGTCTTGGGATCCCCCCCAACAACCTTCCTAACTAAGTGGTTTTCCAGCAGCTCCAGGTACCCTGGGTGTCGGGAAATAGCCCTGTGCAGCAGCCTGAGCAATCTCAGGGTAGTTCTGTAGAGTTGAGCAGGACCAGGCTCGGCTGTATTAACAACGCCATTAATAACAATCCCCAGAGCTCTCGAGAGGTACTTCCTCTGTCCCAGACTCTTTGAGACCCTTCACAGGTGAGATTCCCATGGCAATCCTGGTCCCAGATGCAGCATTTATCCCCATTTTAAAGGTGTTAATAACTGGATTGAAAAGACACTCTGGGGAGATAGGGTCATGCTGGCTACTTTTGTGAGTCTCACAGCTGGGTAACCCCCCAAGTCTTGTCCACATTCAGTAGTGTTTAGCCAGTTTTCCCTGACCTGTTCTTACAGAGTTGGTGTTGAGGATCCAGGGGAAGGACCTTCCACTTGGCTCTTATATTTTGTCCTGTAGGATCTGGTCCATCCCTCAAAACTGCTGAAAGTTTTTTGGATTCCAAGTGTATCATCTGACATATTTCTATCCTTCTCAACTGGGTGTCATCAGAAAATCTGATAATCATTCAATCTTTATTCTCATCCAAGTCATTGATAAAAATGTGGAATAGGGAAGAGCCAGGAGACTGAATTCTTCTGATGCTGTTAGAAAATTCCCTATACATTAGTGTCAGTTTATTAATCACCATCTTTTGAGTCCTGACATTCTACTAGATATTGAGCCCTCCTAATTGTGCAGACCTGCATGCTTTTTCCACCTTATCCACTAGATACTATGAGAGTTGTGGGCCTGAGGTTATGGGATGAGAGGGCTGGTATCTGTGGATTATACTGTGTCTTCCTTTGAAGTCAGTGCACTGAGTTCTATACTGGGCTTCTGCTTGGATCTACTTTGTGGCTCCCTTAAATGTATCCTTTGAAAGGTATGAGGTGAAGCAAGTAGAAGGCCTTTCACTGCTTTACAAAGCAGTCTCTTTCCTGGCCTGCCCCAGGGGATGACCTTCCCCTGTTGGCTGCCCCATGTGGCTTAACCAGCCCTCACTTTAATCTATGCATTGCCTGGGAGTATTCCAAGCTTGGGTTCCAGCTCCCAACTTTCAGCACAGTCTCTGCTAAAATTCAAATGTTAACTGGGGAAGAACACACTAAGCCACTATCACCCATTTAGACTTCAAACTAAATTAATTTATCAGTCCCTATCAGAAGTGGACTCCCAAAAAGATAGGATCCAGGACAGGGGAGTTTGGATGGGGGCACTGCTGGGGCTTTTCCGAAGCACAGGAATGAAGCAGGGTTCTGCTAGGAGGGGTTGCTGGCTTCTTGGGGTAACCACAGGGCTCTGGCAAGGTGTGAACATTGGGGGTGGGGGAAGGGAGGAGTGTGTTGAAAGTGTGATAGCCATGAACAGGCAAGACGTGTGTCCTAATTTTGTTACAAAATCAAAGAACCCAAACCAATACCTCATTCCTTGTCTGGTTTCCATCTGTTCCCATGTGGGCACATGGACACTGACTCTACGGAGGGTGAAGATTTTCTAGGGATGACAGTGAAGGGCTGCCAAACTGGGCACCTGAGGCAGGTGAGTTGCCAAAGAAAGAGGGTGCCCCCTGCTTGCCTTACATCACAAGGGGCTGCCATAGGGGAAAGCTATCCATCCATTCGTTACCCAGAAGAGAGTGGCCCCTTTATGTATAGATTTTTCACTTCACCTCTGCCCCGTGCAATTCCAGCAGGCTGAACCGAGGCACCTTTTAAAATGGGTCTTCAATGCCAATGTGAGTGCACGTGCTAGCAGTGCCTTTAGTTTAGTCCTCAGAGGCTGCCTTTTGAATCCCCACTACAGGGAAGTTTTTGTCTTTAAACTGTTCTAGATGTTTCTGATGCTCACCGGGTGGGCCCAAGGACCCGCCCAAACTCTGCAGCCCTCTCCCCATGAAGCTGAGTCTCTGTCATGAACCTCATTGAGCTCACCTCTCTAATTTCAAAGACTAAAGTGCTCTGAATAGGGTACTAGTCATAGGGTCAAAAATGGTCAAACTTATCAAACACATGGGCTATTCATGTCAAACTTACCGAATACAATGTAGTCAAAATCAGGGCTTCCCAAACTTGAATCTTCTCGTAATTTTGTTAACAAGCTGTGACTCCCTTGGGAGTCCTATTAAAAAGCAGGTTCTTCTGCATTCTGTCCTGGGTTGGGCCTAACAAGCTTCTGGGGGATCCATTGAACACTGTGAGAAGCAGGGAACTAAAATACTACACAGCACCTGGGTGTTGATGAGGGGAGGAGGACCAAGTGGCCAGCTGGACACTCAAACTCTTCTTACACATCCACAGCAGAAGGCGTAGAAAGGGCTAATAGCTCCTACATTGGTCCGGAGGAAATGCAGCAGGGCATCCCTGAGGCAGAGGACAGGACTAGCTGGGTGCTCACTGTCGCGCGTGTGCGCGCGCGCACGTACACACACACACGCACACTCTGCCATGGTTCTTATTGATAGGTTTGCAGCAGTGAGAGGCAGGAGGTGTAATGGTTAGTGCTAGCACCACCAGTTTGCTGTTTGAGGCCTGAATACACTCCTCAGCTCTGTTTTGGGGCTTGTGGCTTAACATCTGTGTGCCTCCATTTTTTCATTTGTAAAATGGAAGTGGGGTGGTAATAATAACATCTACCTCTGTGGGCTTATGGTGAAAACTGAAGTACTGATGCTTGCTATGTGTGACATGGATGAAACTTGAAGACATATTGGATGAAACAAGCCAGATAATAAAGGACTGTATCATATGAAATAACCATAATAAGCAAATTCATAGAGAAGAAAGTAGAATACAGGTTACCAGGGGCTTGGGTTGGGGGCAGGATGAGGAATTAGTGCTTAATGAGTCCTGAGTTTCTATTTGTGGCGATGGAAAAAGTTTTGGTAATGGATGGTGGTGATGGTAGCACAGTATTGTGAATTTAATTAATACCACTGAATTGTACTCTTGAAAGTGGTTAAAATGGGAAATTTTGAGTTGTATCTATGTTATGGTTAAAAAAAAAAGATTATACTAAGCATCTGGTCCATAGGAAGTGCCAAGAGCAATTCTTTTCCTTCTCATCTGAGTTCCTGTCCCTAAACCCGGGACCTCAGGGGGCCCTGGGCTCCTGTGCCCAGCCTTGCCACAGTTGTGCAAGCACTCTTGGGTCTCCTGTTACCCAGGAGCCAGCATCAGACCAAAATAAAAGGGGGGAAAGCAGGGAGGGCCAAATGAGCCTCAGGAGGGAGCCTGATCGGGTCAGCTGGGAATGCCTGTCAGCCGTCCAGGGTGCCTTCTCCTCTGCCCGGCTCCCGCATGGGCCTGGAGTTGGGTGAGTGACTCATGCTGTTCCCTCCCCGCCCCCACGCCCAAATGTTGAGCCCTCCCCAGAGCCAGCCGGGGCTTACCTAATCCCCACAGTGGGAGTCGGGGGGCATCCATGTCTGTGCTGAGGTCTAGGGTTGCACCGCTGTGACTTCACACTCGGTGGCATGTGCAGCTGAGGCCTCCGGGTAGCAGTCTCCTGCGAGGCGGGCAGCAAGGTCAGCTTGGCAGCTGCTGCTTCTCCAGCCCGGATCTGGCCGCAGGCAGACAGTTTCCCAGGACCTGAGGAGGAGATGGCTGAACAAGAAGCCAGTGGGCTGCAGGTCCTGCTGCACACACTTCAGGTAGGAAGAGGCCGAGTTGGTGCAGAACCTGGCTGGCCGAGTCTCTGCCCAGGCCGGGCCTGCCTTGGAGCTCACGCAGTCCCCTGTGGCAGCCAGTGGCCCGTTTTGCTAAACGGCAACAGAACAGGAGTCAGCAGCAGTGCTCACCTTGAAGCTGACCTAAGTGATGCTATGGCACTTAAATATTAAACACGACGATGGTGATGATTGCTCTGCTTAAATTATTGAACCTGGTGGTATTAGAGGCTCAGGCTAAAAGATGCAGGTTTGCTAGAGATGGGAAAGATGAGAAATAACATGTTTGGCTAACAAAGGAGCCCTGCTAAAGCTGTCCCTGGACAAGGCAGGAGACCTGCTGGAAGTGTTCAAAACCACCTGGGAGGACGGGGTAGCAGTCGGGACGGTTCCTCTGGGCGTCCGCTGCTGAGTAGCTATGTCACTGGCTTCTCAAAGAGCAGTCTGCTTCAGAATTGCTTGGGGTGCCCACTAATAATGCATGTTCCCAGGCAGGATTTGGTCAGGAGGAACATGAATTATCAGGGGAAGGGGCCTGGGAATCTGTGTCTCCCCTGGGCAATCCTGTTCACTTGTAATTTTGAGAATCTTTGCTCTACAGTGGTGGCTTGCATACTTGTCTGCACATTGAAATCACCTGAAGAGAGTTAAAAAAGTATGATGCCTGGAACCTATTTCCAAAGATTCTGATTTAATTGGTCTTGAGAATAACGTGAACTCAGGAAGTTTGCAAACTCCCCGGGTGGTCCCAGTGTGCAGCCCAAGTTAAGGACCACTGTTCTATAGACTTGGGAAGATGCTTGCGCTTCATTGGATTCAGAGAATGCCAGAGCTCAGTGAAGCCCAAGGGGGTCTTCTCTCCTGGGATTTTAAACTCAAGGTTCATGGACAGGGGTCACAAGATAAGGGGCTTCTGGGGGTCTGGGGTCCTATCCCCTGATTTAGAATGCAAATGTTTCACACCTATGCTCATTTTTCCCTGCCATGGAAAACTTTCTTAGTTTCTCTTTTATTCTTAAGGATGTCTGTATCCCTAAAAAGTGTAAGAATCAGTAAATCTGACGTTTCAGTATACAGATTGAGAAACTGAGTCTTGGAAGTGAAATAGCTACTCACATAACTACTTAATAGGGGAGCAAGCAGTAGCAGTAAGGAATTCTGCTAGCCAGTTGACTTAGTGCCTTTTGACTCATTCTATCAGATGCAGAAAAGGGAAGAATACATGCTGGGCTAGGGGTTTTGGTGTTGGGAGTAGATCTCAAAACAAATTTGCAAAATAAGTCTAAGAAGATTTCATCTGGCTAGATTTATTTAACAATCTGGTATAATAAGTCAACTTTCTGTGCAGTTATATGGAAACCTTGGTTAACTGTGATTCAAACAACTGAAAGCAGATTTTTCAAATAAACAAGTTTTTCCTCACACTAGCTTTTTAGGAAAAGAGGAAAATAACAAGTTGGTACTACGTGGTTGGTAAAAATGAACTTCCTGACATTGGCCTGGGAGAAACTGCAGGTTGAGCTCAGACTCCTGTATTCCCAGCAGTGGAGCTGATAATTAGAATGATCATTCCAGGGCCCTGCAAAATTCTCAACCGTTACATAAAGATACCCTACTTAGTTACTAATTAACCAAAGGATTACAGCAGCCGAAACATGCTTCCCCTGTGTGTTGCACTTGAGTTGGCCTTCTCGAAGGGCCTCCTTGAACCCTGTTTCTGGCTCAGTAGTAGCAATCTGAATGCTGAAATACTTTTTATAAAGAAAACCTAGTGCAGATCTGCCCTGCTCCTACCCCTACTCCTGCTGGGTTCAAACTAGGAGAGCCCTCAGACTTTGTGAGATGGGGTTTGCCGGAGTGCTTTAGATTGGTGACTACAAAGGTCTTACCCTTTCAAACCAGTCTCCTTTCCCTTGTACACAAAGGTGACAGAAAGCTTCACATTGTTCCCTAGGCCTCTAGGGAAGACAGTGGGTATTTTTGAATGGGATGTGAGCTCAGGTATGAATTCCCCATATCTTCCAGGAGGGCCACAGAAGGTTGCCAAGGAAAGAGAGAAAGAGGGAGAACAGAGACTTGAAAGAGCAAGCACAGAGAGTCCAAAATATCTCCACAATATGACAGAAGAAGTCCCACTATTGGAGAACATCCTCACTTCTGCCTCTTGAGGAGCATAGTGATGAAATATACCATGTTACTGAGAAATAACAGTTTTCTGCCCGTTATCTTTTCTTATGCAAATAGGAAAGGGGTAAATAATAGAAACACAGCCTTATCTTGGTCCTGAAGTTATGAGAATCAGATTTCTGCTCAGATTTTTTCCCAAGTTTCTGGTCCTTACAGCTTGGGTTTGAGGCAGAACATCAGATTGACCCATGTGGGCCTGGGAAGAGGGAGGAAGCCCACAGTGGTAGAGTGTACACAAGTAAGAGGCAGTAAGGGTTAGAGTCAGTCCCATTTCTGGCTGTTTATCCTTAGGCAAGTCCCTTGACCTCTCTGAGCCTTCATTTCTATATCTGTAAAAGGGAGATAACAAAAATTATTTTCTCAGTGCTCTGTGTGAGGATTAAGAGAATACATTTGAAAGAGCTTGTAAACTATGAGTGGCTGTTCAAATGACTGTGGTTTTTACTGTTTCCCAAATCAAGTGCATAGTGGAGAGGCAGGAAACACTTGCCTACACTTTTCATCAACCTGCTCTGCTTTTTTCCTGGGTTGACTCCAGTATACTTGGAAAAAAAGGAAGGTGTCTCATTCTGCCCTGCTCTCATCTCTCCATGTGGTTTGAGCTAATGGGGAAAATGGGGATCTGCCAGGGTAGCAGGATGTGGGCTCTGTGTTAGCTCTGACACCATGAGCCTTCATCCAGCGACGTTCCACAAAATGCCAATTAAGTACCTTTATTGAAACATGAAAAATGTATGATTATTCGGTAAGTTTTGGCATACATTGTGCTGTGATATGGGCACACTTCTGCTGTTTGCATTTGTACTTTATTATTTTATGTTATAATGGCTCGAACTGATCTCAGGTCTGCATCTTTGCCGAAATGTGCAGACCTAATTCCTTTTCCCATCCTGGGCTCCAAGAGCATCATCTATTATGGATTGTGGACTAGGCTGCAGGATATTTGGCTTCCTGTCTCAAGGTAGAATTGAACTTAGATAATAGCAAAGCTGCTCTGGGGTGACTATTCCCCTTTTCCCACTGGGCTTGATCCTCCAAGGATTAACTTCAAGACAGCAGGTGATTTCAGCCCCTGGGTTAGAAAGAGGGGATGGGTGGATAACTGATGACTGATATGTTTCATTCATAGTGCCTGGGAGTTTTGTTTCCAAAGCATGTGTTTGAAAATGTTTCTTAAAGAGCTCTCCACGGGAGACGTGAGAATATTCATCTGTTGTACATCCATGGAGCCAGGTGGAGAGGAAACCGAGCCTTCCCCTTGGGTGTAAACAGAAGGATTTGGACCAATCAAGAGAATAATTTTCCTTTTAAATAGCAAATGCTGTGTAGACTTTCCAAAGCCCTCTTAGGATGTCTGCTTTTGGTGAATTCTGAGACTTTCTTAGTTTGTTAGAGATTCCTACTTCACCCGCAAAACAGACATGGAAACAAACTGAAATCTGTTTTAATTTCAAGCACTAGTAGAAGCAAAGAAAAAGAAAAACCTCTTTAGGATGAGTTCCAAATGGAAAAGGGACAGAATTGGCAAGAAATAGCATCTGTCAGTGTCTAAGGAATGACTTTGTGCCAGTCAGACTGGCGAGTGCAGGGGGTGGTAGGGGCACATAGGCGTATGCTGAGCTGGAGATGGGGGAGAAGCCTTTATTTGGTGTTGGTTTCAAGCCCCTGTTGCTTTACAGTTTTTTAAGTTCCCTGGAATTAGAGATTCAGAAAATGAACAGGCTCTGCTCTGTGCCAAGTTTTTACATCCATTGCCTAGCTTTACTTTCTCTGGCACCTGTGAGGAAGATGTGGCTGTCCTCCTGGCTGATAGGTGAAAACAGGGATGCTTAAGGGAAGGTGAAAACAGGGATGCTACTCACAGCTCAATGACACAAAACCTAGTGAATCTCCAGAGGATTGGGAAGCAGGTCTTATCCCTCTAAAGTATTTCCACTAGTCTAGGTTGTTTACACGACCTAGGGAATACCCATGCAATTTTTGTTTTGATGGCATTATCTTGGCCAGACTGAGCTTGAAGGCTGAGGGTGTATGAATCCTCTACAATAGTGGGAGGCTTATTTAAAACTGCAGATTATCTTCCACATCCTAATTCATTATGGGGATAAAGAACTTTTGATAAAGAAAGGTAACAGTTTGGGTCAATCTGATATTTTCAGCATCCATCCCTCCATACCTCCATCCATTCCTCCATACCCCTCTTCATCCATCTATCCCTGCTTCCCTCCATCCCTCTCTCCCTTCTTCCCTCCCTCAATCTATCTTTCCATCTGTGCATCTGTCTGTTCATCCATCCATCCACATCTAACCAAAGTTTGCTATGTACTAGAAGAGATTCAGAGAAGACTGATGGGTAGTCTGATAGGAAGAACAGTGGCTTTGGATCTTCACTCAGTCACCTTTTTAAAGCTTGCATGACTCAAGACAAACTATTTAACTTCTCTATTTAAATTTCTTTATCTGTAAAATGGGAATTAGAATACTTACTCATGAGCTTTTTATAAGTTTAGAGAAAATGCATGTAAAGAGGTAAGCACAATGGTATATTCCCAGTAGATAACAGCAATTATTGTAATTAAACACAGTCCCTGCCCTCAGTAAAATGCAGTGTTAAGATAAAAGTCTAGCAATATAAAAATATCTGTACAGTAACTTTGCATGTGAATACCATAATAAAGGTAAACATAAAAATAAATTTCTACGGAAGTTTGAAAAAGAAACTCCTACCTGGAGATTCAGAAGAGGTCAGGAAAAATGGATCACATTTCAGCAGGAGAAGGTGAGATGAGGTGAGGAGGGCACCTGGATGATCTCCTCCAAGTCAGGAAGGTATAGAGAGTATTCAGGGTTTGCTGTGACATCAAGTTTGATTAAAACACAAAATTCATTAAAAGGAAGAAAAGAGACTGAATTGGCAGTTTGCCCAAATGCTGGAGGATCTTAAGTGGCAAGCTTCAGATCCAACCATGGCCCTTGGTGATAGTTGCCTCTTCCCAATGGTAGGTGATGGGGGCTACAGGCCATTTGGCCAAGGGGACATTTGTAGAGTTATTTGCACTGTGGGACTTTTGACATGAAGGCGTCACTATTTTCTCTTATCAAATAATGTAATGTGTCCCCCTACCTCACATCCCTGACCTGCTCCTCTTCTCCTCTCGGCCCCACCCTCTAGCCCCAACCTCAACCCTTTCCTCTTACTTACCTCCATCCTGTGGCTCACCTCATCCTTCCCCAGGAGTAGGGGCTGGGATGAGTTGAAGCTTAGTACTGGGGAGGAGAATTCTCTTAAAACACTTTTTTTTTTAATTTGGAAGGAAAAACATTTTATTTTAGGGACAGTGTACAAATATCCTTGCATCAAAGCATGGCTGTATGAAAATAACCAAAGAGTTGAGTCAAAATGTCCCATCTTCACTCAGGAGTCAGCAGCTGGCATTTCTGTCCCTTGAGCCCCAGATTCTGGATCTCTGCTCTGAATACCCACCTCTACAGGGCAGGGAGGGATGGACAAGTGACCAGCACTGCTTTGAGGTGTAACTGGAAATTTGGCAATGCCTGTGATAGGCTGGGGCAAATGGCCAGCCAAGAGACCTACACCCACAGTGGAAATCCGTAACCTGGCAACATTTAATGCCACAGTTAATTCAGTTTCTAAAACCAGAACTGCTTTTATGAAAGCCAAACACAGTCTCAGTTCGAGCTCTAGCAGCTTAGGAGCTGGGGAAGTTTGCTAACAAGAAAGAGAACTTGTTCTGGGCTACCAATTACTGTATCTGCAAGCATGGGACAGGCAGCTATGAATCAAACAGACTGGGTGCCTCTTCATATTTCAGAAACGGGCACATGGAAATGCATCCTCTTAGGTGTGACCTCTGCCTCCTTTTGCCAGACCTGAAATGAAGAAAGTGGAGGGTTTGTGGGTTCTGTCCTTTCTTCACTGAGTGAATACTGCATGGTTCCTTCAAAGTGAAAGATCTGCAAACCATGTTTGCATTAGGGAGAAAGGTGGTGCAGGATGAGGGCGAGTCCAGGAGCACGGATGCTAGGAATAAAAGAATAAATGGAACAGAGGACCTGGAAGAAAACAGCATGGCACAGAGTATGTGCTCAATATGTATGCTTTTTTTTGTTTGTTTTTTCATTCATTTATTCTTTCTTTCAATTTTTTTTGATAAATTTTTAACATACTGAACACACTGCATAATCATAACTCAGATCAAAAAGGTGGGAATTATCAGCATCCCAGAAGGCCTTCCTCATGTCTCCTTCCAGTCACTTCTCCCCCAATGTAAGCACTACCCTGATTTCTAACACCACAGATTACCTTACCATGTTTTGTATTTGATATGAATACAATCCTACAGCAAGTCGTCCCTTGTGTTGGCTTCTTTGTTCAACATTATGTTTGTTTGAATCACGCATATTGTCGCATATAGATTGTTTTCATTGCTGAAAAGTATTCCATCGTGTGAATATATCACGATTGATTTATCCCTTCTGGAGTTGATGACATTTGGGGTGGTTTCCAGTTTGGGGCTGTAACAAATACCACTGTTACTCTAGTACATGTGAACATATGTATGCATGCCTGTTGGGTATATATCTAGGAATGGAGTTGCGGGGTCATGGGGTACACATATATTCAGCTTTAGGAGATAATGACAAACAGTTTTCAAA
>PVKY010012022.1:0-11736 GCA_004027775.1 Bradypus variegatus | reverse complement strand
TAAAAAAAAAAGAGGTATGTATAAAGTCTGTGGGAGCACAGAGACATCCTGCCTGGCAGTTTCAGAGAAAACAATTCTGGAAGAAGGCACATTTGAATTAGGCCTTCAGGAATGCATAGGGATTTGCCAAGTGAAGATGGAACAGCATGTGCAAAGGCATGGAGGAGCAGGGTGTGTTTGCAGAACAGTGAAATTGCCAGTGGGGAGACAAGAAGGTGAACTGATGACTTAGAGGCTTGGACCTGGCAGAATAATAAAGGGCTGGCATTGCTGGAGTCTGGACCTTTTCTTGTAGGCAGTGGGTATCTATGGAGGTTTAACTAGGAGAGTGACCTGCACTGGTTTGTGTTTTAGAAAGATAATCGGGACGTGGAGAAGAGAGATCTCAGTCAGGGGGTCCCATTAGAGGCTGGAGAAACCGCCCATGCTGTGACAATTTGTGAAGGACTGACCTGCTGGAACTAGGAGGTGGTCAGGGTGCCGGGGGCTGGCAGCTTGGATTTCAAGACTCTGTGAGTCTAGTCTGGACATAGATCCTAAACACGAGGCTGCTGATATTCTCCTCACCACCTCTCACCTTCTGTCCAGTGTGGGTTGAGAGCTGGGCAGGAAACCTGGTACTTTGATCCACCTGATCCATCCACTCTTCTGATGCCTGGGAGAGGCGGGTAGAGGGATGGGAAGGGTGCTCTGAAGGATGGGGGCAGGTAAAGCCAGGCCTAGCTAGGGGATCGGACGTCTGACTTCCGTCGGGCTTCAGCAGGTGAGGCGCGGCCACGAAAACAGGGATAAGCAGAAACGCGCCCTTTCGGCGGCCAGAGGGTCAGATCCCGCTGCAGCGGTGCCCCCAGTGGCCAGCAGAGGGAGCGAGGGAGCCGGGCCTGACATGGAGAGTGCTCCAGCGCAGCAGCCTCGCCAGCCCGGGCGCCCTCTGCCGGGGGCCGGGGGGCGGGGGGAAGCCCAGACTCGCGGATCCCACAGAGGGGACTTCCGTCCTTGGTTCCCGGGCCCGCGTCCGCAGGGCTACACCCAGAACCCCCCAGGGAACTGGGGTCCAGCCCTAGAGAGTCGGATCCCGGGTGTGGGACCCGTCACATTCTTGGGTTGTCTAGTTCCTCTGACAGTTGGCTCTCTAGCTTCTGCTTGATGTCCTTCAGGGCCCTTCCAGGAGTCTCAGCATATGCGAATGTGAGTGCACCTATGCGTGTGCACGTGGGTGCTGCTTAGCTCGGGCTCCCATAGCTCACATTTGTATAAACTAGAATTTTCATTACTTCACGCAGTCCTCCTTTGAACAGCCTGCTAGGTGAACAAGACAAGAATACATCCCATTTCACAGATGAGGAAATGGAGGCTTCAAACCCGGGTCATGCAGTTAGTAAGTGGGTGATTTAAACTCAGGCCTCCACCCCAAGGTTATATTTGGTGTCCCTACTTTGTGCTGATGAAGATGTGGAATCTGCTAAAAGATGGTCACCCAGATTTAAAAAAACAAAACAAAACACAAAACAAAACAAAACAAAACAAAAACCTAGAGGAGCGATGGGACTCCCTGCCAGGCAGGTTGGAAGCAGAGCAGGCTTCCTGGAGGACAGGGCACTTCGCTGAGCCCCAGCAGCTCTTTCCTAGGAGTGTGGGGAGTATCATTTCAGAAAGGGGCCTGAGCGTGACAAGTCGAGGTGGCCGGGCCGGTGAGGTGCCACGGGAGCCTATGTGGGTGGTCGTGGGAGGGTCTGTGCAGTGTTTTTGAGGCCAGAGGCTCATCCAGACGCAGATCGTCCCATCTGGCTGGGGAGGGGCTACAGGCAAGTACCGGGCAGGGACAGGTCGCAGGGCCACCCAGGTGTTTGGCCCAGTGGGCGGTGAGAGAGAGAGCGCAAGCACCTGGTCGGATGTCACCTGGGGGAAGGGTGACCCCCTCCGCCTAGGCTTCCACCCACTGCGTCTAACCCCTAACTATATCTCTTCTGCCCCCACCACTCCTGACGGGTTTCCATTGTAAGAGGATTTCAGATAATTCTCCGCCTCCTGCAAACAATGTCATCATCCCCTCACCCCATCTCCCCAGGTCTGACTCCAACAGGGAAGTTCTTTCTGGTATCTGACCACCATCCTTCCTGCTGCAGCTTCAGGAAAACCTGACAAATTCTGTCCCCACAGGGAAAAGAGTGGGTGCCCTAGCTTCCCTTCTCTGGGCTAAAAATCCAGCTCCTTCTTCATGCTCACACACTATTTCCTCATCCTTACATGCCTCCCCCTCTTCCTTCACCGGTCGCGATCTTTTGTTTCTCCTGCCTTCAGTCGTCAGGGTAACCCAAGGCTGCGATCCGATTGGCGGCCACCTCTCTTCCAGTTTTCCCCCTCTCTACAGGACTCCCCAGCTGTATGAATATCTAAGTCCTACGCAGCTGGGACTATCGATGACTTCAGTTTCCCTGGTGAGCAGTTGCACCACCACCTGCAGTGCCCTCCTGCGCGTGGGGTCCTGCTCCACCGCGTCCAAGTTCTCTCCCCTTGCCCCACCTTCGAACAGGACGCCGCCGCTTTCATTCATCTCAAAAACATTTATTGATCGCCTACTATGTGCCCTGCCGGGTTCCCGGCCCTCTAGCTGCTCCCGAGGCTTAAGGGGAAGGAGCGGGTGACCCCGAAATGCGGGTCCCCAGTAGAGAGCACGAAGGGAGGAAGAGTGAAGGTCGTCTGCGACTGGTGAAGCCGTCGGGGTGGGACGGGGGTAGTCAGAGGACTGCGGGCCTGGGCGCTGGGGAACCACAGGGAGGACATCGCGCCAGGCACCCCCGCCTGCGGGTGCTGGAACCTCGCGCAGAGGATTTCCCATTTTTAGCGCAAGGAAGACCCCTTGTGGCCATTGTGGGAAGAGCCAGCAAGGAAAAAGAGCTAGAGCAGGGAGATGGCAGTCGCCAGCCCAGACCCGCCCCCCCACACACACACACTTTCAGATGTTGTCTGGGGAGAGGCTTGTTCCCTTTAGGGTCTTGATGGCTACCTAGGTCCAGCAAGCCTTCACCTCATTCCCACAGCCTCAAAATCCCAACAACTGGGACTTCGGGAGTAGAGTCTTCTGCCAAACCCAAACCACAAAGGAAAATAGAAACAGCAAGTGTGACTGTAGTTAGACTTCTGGAAGGACTTCTCAAGAAAAGGAATGGGAGGCAGGCCTCCCGACCCAACCCCTCCCCTGGCTGTGGGGAGAGAAATTCTCTGAGACAGGGACGGGAAGGAGATTATCGGATCCTGCCCTGAACCTCCTTCCCGCCCATGGTGAAGGAGGAAAGCTCTGACCAACAGGGAGACTTAGGTCTTCTTGGTGCCAGGGGCCTTCCCACTTCTCTTAAGTGGAGGGAGTTGGGGAAGAGGGGAGACACACGTGCGAACACAAGGTCATTGGGGGTAGGGAAGAGATCCCACGCTCATCATGACAGAGGGTCACAGTCCTGAGGCAGGACCGTCAGGACAGGGAAGAGGCACTCCCCCAGCTCATCTGAACTCCTTGGGGAGCCAAAGAGCAGTAACAATGCTGTGCCCCTTCCCCCACCCTTCCATTCCGCTCGCGAATCTGCCCGAGCAGCGCAAATTTGCCTGTATTTGCATACCCAGCTGCGCACAGCTGCATCAGGCTTTGGAACATAAATTCGTGGTGGGCGCTCTGCCTGCTCGCCTCCGCCGCGGCTTCTCACGCCTCCGGGCGCAGCAGCCCGCGCATTCCGCCCTGACCCCCCTCCCCCGGCTCGCGCCACCTTCTGGGTATCTCTCTTAAAGCCCAAGCTCCAGGTCCCTCAGTCTCTCTCTCTTTGGTTCGACCCGGTCAAGGTCGACGCCTCGCGTCTGGTCAGGTTTTCCTGTCAGGACCGGGGCATAGCCTCTTAGGTGGTAGTATTGCCACCTGGGGTGCTTTTAAAAAAGAAAAAAAATCTTATCACGGTCAGCAGTTAAAACAACGTGGACTCCCTAGGCCTGCAAAATGAAGTTTCTGAGTTTATGATGTTCATTCTAGCAAGGAAAGCCTTTACATTCTGCCGGCAGCCTTCTTTTCCAGGTTTATCTCTTGCATTGTGACCAGAAGCAGGCAAACAACAGCTTGTACTGCAGTTACACAAAACTCCTCCAGATTCCTAAACACCTCATGCGCTCTCTCATTCTGCTTGGGCTTGCACAGGCCTTGCTTCCACCTGGACTGTCCTTCCCTCTTGTCGGTTTTTCCCTTGGAAAATCAGCTCAAATATTCCCTCCTCTGGGCAGGCATCCCTGGCTCCTCTCACCCCCAACCCCAACACCACTCACCCCACCCCCGGCAGATTTGTAAAAACATCTATTAGCGCTCCCTGAATAAACATTTGGTCCCTTGTACTCTCCAGATTGTGAGCTCCCTCAGTTAAGACAGGGACCTTCTCTGTACTGTGTTCCTAGTTCCTGGCACAGAGCCTAGAACCCCAGAGATGCTCAGTAAAGACTGAATGAGTGAATGAATGAAACCGCAATTTTTTTATGCATTCCGAGTATGACACACACACACAGACACTCAGGGCTCTGCTAGTCCCAAGCAACCTTCATTTGACTTTGGTGAGCCCATGGAAGAGCCACTCCCCCTCCCACTTGGTACCTTTTGGGTCCTCACATACCTCTCCAAGCACCCCCCAACACTGTGAGGGATGAGAAACCAGGGAGATTACTAGTGGAGAACTGGTGCAGAGAAAGAATGATGGACTGAGAATCAGAAGGCCTGGATTCAGACTCGGCACTGCATGACTTTGGATAAGTCTCTTCCTCTCTCTGAGGCTATTTTCTAAACTTGTAAAGTAGGAATAATATTGACTACTTAGGGGCATAATAATTATTGAATGGAATAGTAAATGAAATCCTTATAACATGTCAAAAAGTGTTGTATTCTTTGAGTTTGCACACGGGTGACATGACAGTGGCTCCAGGCCAAGAGACTGAGGTTTCTAGGGCCTCACATTTCACCAGTATATATTGTGCAAGAACCCAAGTGACAGCAAAACATCCAGAGGCAGGATGGGGTTATACCTGCTTACCTGTTGAGGATGGTCCATGCTGCTGTTCCCACAATGGCTACCAGGGGGCAGCACAAACCCCCAAGATTGCCTCAAGGTACCAGGACCTTTTCCACCTGTTCCCTTAAAGGCCTATAAGTCCTCTTTATTCTGAGGACTGGGTCCGGGCCTGCACACACACACACACACCCCACTCCCACCACTCTTTCCTAGGCAGATCTCGGTCCCCTTGGCCACAGTGCCTTCTGTCTTGTCTTGTGACTTTGTGCTGCCATGGCCAATTTCCAGCAGGTGCCCAAGCCTCCATATTACCCAGCCTGCCCTTGACCATGCCCAATAGCTGTCCCAAGTGAGCATCCCAGGATTGGGAGGGGACAGAGCCAAAGCCTCTGGGAACAGAACAGAAAGGGGAGTTCTGCAGGAGAGGGACCTGGGTTCTAGGACTGGTTCTGCCACCAATCATCACACCCTGAACAGGTCACAGCCCTTTCCAGGCCTATTTCCTCTCTGGGTTTTTATGGTGTAAATGCATTCATTGTATGTAAAGCTCCACTTAGCTCCATGCTTAGTTTGTTAAATATTGTTGCCTCTGACTTAGTTTGTTAAATATTGTTGCCTCTGACTCCTCCGAAGCTTTCCCCTAACCCTGAGCAGCTAGCACCTTCCTCACACCATTCCTATTTCGTCTGGTCTCAAATTCTTTGAACTGATGACAAGACCCATAGTCCTTAACCCTGACTTACCTTTGGATACACGTGCCAAGTTCCATCCACCAAGAGATCTAGGCCCAGCTTCACATAAGTTGGGTATACCAGCAGCGAGAGAGCTGATGTAGGGCTCCAGTCCGCCCTCACCTTTAGAGCTCCACTAGGCATCTTTTCTGGTGAGACAACTGACAACTCAACTATCTTATAGAGGGCTGGATGCAAGTATCAGGGATTATAACATCCCAGAAGCTGGGGTACCACTGTAATTTTCCAGCCCTCTCACTCCCCATTGCATGGACAGGATGGCTTGATCACAGCAGTGAGGTTGCTCATGAGGTCCCTTGACATACCAGAAGGTGCGGTTTTCTAAATCTGAGATTTCCAAAAAGTGACACATAAATCTTTTGGGTCCTGGTAGTAACTCAGGCCTGGGAGGAAAACACAGAAGACAAGAGAGAGGTGTTGGAAAGGGATGATGGAGAGTTGCTGCTGGTGGCAGTGGTTCTAGAGGAAAGTATTTAAGAAGGAAAAGGGATAAGATTTTTAGAGGGTGAGAAGGATGTGAAGAAACCAAGCCCCAACAGGAAGAGGAGAGAGGGTATGGAAGTAGAAAGGGAGAGTGCAGAAGAGGAGACTAAAAAGAAAGGTGAGAAGGATGAAGTATTGTCAGGAGTGAGAGAAAAGGGACTACATGAGGAAGGGGCACGTGAGTTATGTCCAGGTTTCTCCTGGGCACCACCACAGTGAAAGAAAGGTGAGGAGGTCTCAGAAACCTCATCAAGCCATCCTGTCAATGGATGGGTGAGAGGGCTGAAAAGTTACAGCCTCTGGGATGAGAAGGATGCAAGGAGAAAGGAAATGAGAGAGGATGCAGTGAAGGGAAGTCTGGGTCAGGAGTTTCCAGGATACTCAGAAGGAAGCAAGTGGAAACAGAAGGAACAGAAAAACAGTTGTGTCCTGGAGAAACAGGTTTGGGGGTCATGAGCCCATAAGCAGTGTTGAAATTACGAGAGTGGATTAGCTATCTCAGAAAGAGGAAACAAAGTGGAATGAGTACCAGAGCTGAGAATGGAACACTGGAACCCCCACTATTTCAAATGTAAGAAGCTGAAACGAAGTGGCCAAAGTGGTAGAAGGGGGCCTTCAGACCACAGATCCTGTTGGAATCCCATACTTAGTACATTGATAATAATTTTAAGCAACAGTTAAGAATATACAGTGCTAAAAAATGGTTTATGAAGTTAAGTTAAAAAAAAAGTTGTACATACACTTTTATGTAAAAGTCGGAATTTGATGAGTGAATAAACAAAACATGATATATACATACAATGGAATATTATCCAGCTGTAAAAGGAATTACTAATCCATGCACAAAATGGATAAACGTTGAAAACATTATACTGAGTGAAATAAGCCAGATGCAAAAGGAAAAATATTGTATGATTCCATTTATATGGAATTCTTAGAATAAGCAAATTCATAGGAACAGAAAGTAGATTAGAGGTTATCAGGGGCCAGGGGCCAGGGGGAGGGGTAGTCATTGCTTAATAGGTACAGAGTTTCTGTTTGGGAGGATGAAAGAAAGGGTTTTGGTAATGGATGGGGGTGATGGTAGCACAATGATTTGAAAGTAATATCACTGAACTGTACATTTAAAAATGTTAAAATGAAAAAAAAAATGTTAAAATGAAAAATTTTATGTTATAAATGTTACCACAATTTTTTTAAAGGAATTTGTCTTATATGGACAAAATCTGGTCAAGCACACAAACATAAAAATATGTATTATATTAAGGTGATAGGATTATGTTTTGTTCTTTAATCATTTTTCTGCTATAATTATAATTCTAAAAAGATAAAATACTTTGTGAAAAATAAAATCATTATTCAATATATGAGCTGCCTCCCCTGAGGAAACTAATGCCCAGAGAGGGGAATTAATTTACCCAATATCACATAGCTTGTGAATGACAAACGCAGACCTGAACTCTTATGGAATGATTTTTTCCCCAGTGTTCCAGGCTGTTCTGGGCTAGTGCACTGGATAACTCTGGAGCAAGATCAGGTGTGAGTTTATATTGCTTCTTAACCCCTCTCAAACTACTTTATCCTGCCACTACTCTCTTTGTGGCCTTCCAACGTATTCTCTGACCTTCCCATAGCATGCTGCCACTGCCACTTTCTGGCTTCCCTTTCTGCCTGAAGACCCATTGCCTCCCATTTTCTGCTTCTGATCTGAATGGCTGCTCTAGTGCAGATCAAAGAATAGCTTTTGGTTTGCACTCACTGATTTCTTCCTCTTAGCCCAGGGAAGCCCATTAGCTACTTTTGAAGCCCCTCCCAGGAGCCAAACCACATATGCCCCATAGTCCAGTCAGCTCAGGTTTTGAAAATACCAGTGTTGTACCTCTTGGTGGATTATGCACAGTAAATGTCTGACTCCAGACCTGCTTGCTCAGCCTCCTCCTCCCTCTCCCACCTCCCACCAGCATGTGCTCAGGAAACGAAAACTCATCCTAATGCTGATCTAAATCCCAAGGTGGAAGCTCCAGAGGATAGGGGTTGGGGGAGGAATCCAAAGCACCTTTCAATCATATTCATAAATAAAGTGGGGATTGTCTGCTGCTTTGAATTACCTAGGTGATTGCTTCCCCTCCATTAGAGTGACTCAACTTGGGCTCAGTGGAGTTTAACATATTCAAATGAACACTGATATATGGAGAGTTACATTCAAATTAATAGTCTCTCCAACGCTTACACACACACAAACTTGCCATTTCCTTGTGGGGGTTGGAAGGAGGTGTTTGCTCTATCTCTTCTTTGGAGACAGCTATTCAGTTCTGAGAAATCTTTAATGTGGAGTGGGGTACCCCTACCTGTGGCAATGAGACACCTGTACTGCCCACCCCCCAACCTCCCTCCCTATTCACACTCCCCTCTCTTCCCCTTCCTGGGATCACCTGAAACAGGATTGGGGATTGAGGGAAGACAACATTGGGATTCCAGCCCTGCATCCCCCATACGAGGGTGAAATTTAAGTCATTCAGGATGCATAATGGCCTCTTGCAATAATCAAAATATTTTAGATTTTAGGGCAATCATTCAGTCCAGCACAAAGACTATTCTAACTCAGAAAACATGAGGGTGAATGCTAAGTTGGTACATTGCCCAGAGCTCTTCAGAAGTGCCATTCCAGCCATCTGTGTTGGTCTGGGTGAAGAAGACATTCAGTCTGGAGACAGAAGGAGGCATAGCCTTGGAGGACTTCACCTGGCCGTTCTCTGAGCTTCCACATTCCTCACATCTGTGTTTTAGTACTCAGTTTTGATACACATGTCCTCTGCACGTCATCTGTTTTTCCAAGTCTCTCATCTCCCACCCTTATTTCATTCCTACTCTGTTTTCCACAGAACAATCTCGTGCCTCATCCCCTTTCTCTCTTCTGCCTCCTCTATCCAAGCTTGCAACTTGGTCCCTGACCATTCCTGACCCAGCTCCTTAATCCAAATCAGAAACCATCTTCTCTGCTTTGAGTGAAGGAAGCATGGGGAGAAGGAAAGAGTGCAGACGAGAGAACCACTCTCCAGGCCCAGGCACTGTTCCTGGCCTCCCCTATACAGGAAAGCTGGGCCATCAGGGGAATGACGAAATGATTTCTTCTTGCCCCATAATTCCTTAGGCTGATGAATAGGGGAACAGGAGATCCCCAAAGAAGGAAATTCTTATTCCCATGTTGAAAGGAAGCAAAAAATTCATGTAGAAATAAGGATCCAACTCGTTTAACTGGATACTAAAGATCAGTGATTTCCAGTCTAGTTGCAGCTCTCCAGACGGCTCCAACCACCTCAAGGATGGTTATGAAACTCTCAGGTGAGCTCCGAATTTTTTTTAAGAGAAATATACCACACTGATTTTGTTTACATAGGGTTGGCATACACATAGATACAAAGAACCCAAAAAGAATTGAAACTGTTCTTCAAGGTTAAGAATTCCTGTTTTTTTAGACATCTTCACTGAAAGAATCAGGAGGGCTGAGGATAGACAGATTCGTTAATTCCCAGGAAGAGAGACAGGCAAATTTTCCTTTCCCCAGAGTTCCAAAGGGAAAAATACTTGTACTTTTCTTTCCATCTTAACCTCTCCCCCTAATCACTTAGATTAGCTCTCTGCTCCTAAAAATATGGAATGAATGGAGGCAGGGGGAAAAAAGGAAAGACAGTAACTGAGAAAGGACAATGAGCAAGAGAAAAGGTCAGGGAGAGAAGGGCAAAGAAGGAAAGAGGGGCAGAGAACATGGAGTGAGCCTGTGTCCTGAGAAGCAAGGAGAAAAGTGCCTGCACCCTAGCACATCCCAGCCCTGCTGTCTCCTGGGGGCTTCATGGCATCTCCATGCCCTTCACCTCCTAGTTCCATGTGCAGACGTGACTGGAATGCTGAGGCAAGAACTAGAATAAGAGGGTATGCAACAGACAACAAAGGAGCACAGTCAGGCCCAGGTTCCTAGGAGCTGAGTCCTCCTGGCTCCTGCCAGGAATAGCTAAGACAAAGCAGCAGAAGATTACTGTGTGTGTGCTGGGGGGCACCAGGAAGCAAGGGGAAACAGGCGGCATAAGGAAGTGTTGTATGATACTGCAAATAGCAGGAAGGACCCCAATTCACCTGCAGATTCCCTCGCCTCCCTCTTTGCTGCAGATGTCTATAAAAGCAGAATTTCACAAGCTGCAGCAGCTGTGGCCAATACCTCAGCTCCTCACCAGTGCTTTCCCCAGCAGACATCAGCAGTGGGGAGGGGAAAGAAAAGGAAAGGAGGAAATCATAAGCCCAAACCTTTTCATCTCAGCAGTCCCCAAATTTGTTAGCAAGCTTAATTCTCAGCAATCCTCCCCCCACTCCACTCTCACTCATAACTGAATGACCACACAAGGCTTTGCTGAGAACCAGGAGGCAGTTGAGACCGTATCACCTCTCTGGGTCTGGAAGAGGGTGTCACATTATAGACAGAAATGCACCTGTTTCCAGAAGTAGCATGGGACAGAAAGAGCTCGTAAAGAGTCCCAGATTATTTCAAGAAAGATAATAATTTGATGCGGTTGAAATTAAATGTCCAAACTGAGGTTGCTTAGGGAATTTAAAGGAGGTGGACAGATCGTGGGGTGGAGAGACCAGAAGTGAGAAGATAAAAAGACAAAGAGAAAAACATACATAATATAATAGACAAAGGGGAGAAACAATAAAAAATGACACAAATAAAGACAGAAGCTGAGAGGAGGGACCAAGCACCTGGAAAGCAAGACGTTATAGCTACAAAGGGGGTGGGGAAAGCAGGAGAGCAGTAGGGAGGAGGGAGCAATGGGGAGGGAAAGGCAGGCCTTGGAACTGAGAACCAGACTCTCATCATCTGCCTTCAGCTTGTCCGTGATTTTAAGCAGGTGAATTCACGGGGTTTTCTCACACTCAGTCCTGACTTCCCGTAACTGCCTAAATCACAGAGCCCCAGTGTGCCCGTGTGACATGTTTGCACATACCCATTGGCCCCCCAGTTTCTGCCTTAATTGTTTGCCAACCTCCCCATCCTCATTCTCCTCCCACCCCCGCCCCACCTCCCAGGTCACGCTCAAGTGTTGGGTAGCAGCCTGTGTGGCCGCAGGCTGTAAGGAGCTCCTCTCCACACAAGCACAAGCTCCCACTCAGCAGCCCTCGGGACTGGGGCTCTGAGCCCAGCTCACGCTCCCTTCCAAAGGGCAGAGGCTGCTTGGGGGCTGCTGACTCGTTAACAGGGCACTTTAGAGAGCTCACTCAACCATCCTCCTAAGTGGACTCCCACAAAGCTGTCCTTCACTTTCCCCAGGCTGCCTGTACCACCAGCCCTAAAGTCCTTTAGGAAAGACAAAAGAGGGAAAACTGCCCAGCTCTGGACTTCTCCAGCAGACTGGGAAGTAAGATTCCCGAGAGTGGAGTTAAGAGCAGCAATGAGCTCAGAAGGAAACAAAACCAAG
>PVKY010012021.1:0-11716 GCA_004027775.1 Bradypus variegatus | reverse complement strand
TAAAGCTCCCAGGATCTGCAGAGGGTTCTCCTCAGACACTCCCCAATCACGCGTCGGGGCACACACGTGAGAAAACGCCCAAGATCGGGGAAAGAGCCCCTGAGTGGATCGGCGGGAACATCAGCACAGCTCAGGCAGGCTGCACCCAGTGCCCGCCCCACCCTCCAGAGTGAAAAGATCACGAGTCCTGGGGCGCAAGGCGGAGTCCTCAGAAGGGTTTTGCCTCCACAGTGGGGTAAATCAATCCCGGATTAAGCGTCGTTGCATTCCCAACTAAGAAAAGCAAAAGCAAAGCCTGAAAGGATCAAACCATTTCCCGGGAACTTAACCACAATACAGAGCAAAGCTGAAAAATACTTATCAAAAGAGAATAACATCCAGCATGCCACACGGCAAAATTCACGGTGCCTGGCACCCACGCAAAGATTATCAGCATACCAGGAAGCAAGAAAATAATACCTGTGTAAGAGGAAACGCAGCCGATCAACACTGACCCGGAATTGGCACAGATGATGAAATTAATAAAAAATGACATTAAATTAAAACTGTTATTATAAAACTGTTTTAATATTCCATTTGTGCCAGAAAATAGAGAAAAGACTGTGCATGTTAAGATCTGTGGAATATGTTTAAAAATAAACATATATCCAAGTTTCATCTCTATAATTCTAGAGGTTAAAAAAACTACAAGGTCTGGGATTTTTTATAAAGTACACTGGATGGAATTACTATCAGGTTAAACATTACAGAAGAAAAACTAGTGAAATTGAAGGCATCACTATAGAAACCATATAAAATTAAACATAGAGCAGGGGAAAAGCTAAGAAAAATATGAACAGAGCATCAGTGAGCTATAGGAAAGCTTCAAGTAGCCTGATACACATCAAGAGGATTTTCTAAAAAAACAGGAGAGGTTGGGGTATGACATGGCCAAATTTTTCTAAATTTGATGAAAATATCTTTTTGATCAAAAAAGCTCAACAAACCTCATGCACAACAAATGTGAAGGAATCTACACAAGGACACTTCATGATCAAATTACCCAAGAGCAGTGATAAAGAAGAACCATCTTAAAAGCAGTTGGAGGAAAAGGGCACATCAACTGGAGAAGACAAGACGTAAGGATAAGAGCAAGGGTCTATTGGAAACAAGGCCAAAGACAGTGACACGAGAGCTTTAAAGCATCAAGGAAACAATGTTGGCCTAAAATGCTTTACCCAGTAAAAAGAGCTCTCAAAACTGGAGGTAAAATAATTTTTCAGACATACAAAAACTGAAAATTTATCACCAGTAAAGCTGCACTACAAGAAAATGTTAAAGGAAGTCCTTTAAGCAGAAGGAAAGTAACGCAGATGTGAACACCAGAAATGGTTACTCTATGGGGAGATGTAAAGATAGTGATTGTTAGCATTTAACTCTCTTTAAAATATAGTGGATTGTTTAAACCAAAAACAGTAATGACATACCATGTGGTTTATAATAGACATAGAAGCAAAATGTGTGGTAATTATAGTGCAAAGCCAGGTAGGAGCAAAGAAAGTTTACTATCATAAGATCCTTAAATGATACATAAAGTCAGATAATATTACCTGAAGGTAGACTGTGATAAATTAAAAATGCATACTATAAACCCTGAAGCAACTGCTAAAATAACAAAGAGAGCTACTACACTAATAAAAGAGATAAAATGGATTCATAAAAAAAGATGTTATTAATCCAAAAGAAGACATAACAAGAAGAAACAGACATGGATGAACCTTGAAAACTTTATGTTGAGTTAAATAAGCCAGACACAGAAGAACAAATATTGTATGAGTCCGCTTACATAAAATATCTAAAGTAAGCAAATCAGTAAAGACAGAAAGTAGATTAGAGTTTCCTGAGTCCAGGGAAAGGGGGGGAATGGATGGGGAAGGACTTCCTAATAGGTACAGAGTTTCTGTTTGGAGTATTTAAAATGTCTTATAATGGATGGTGGTGATGGCAACACAGCATTGAAACTGAAATTGATTCCACTGAAATGTACACTTTAAAGTGGTGAAGATGGGAAAATTTGTGTTGAACATGAAGAAATGAGAGCAAAGAACAAATGGGGATAAAAGAAAACAGATAACAAGATAGATTTAAAACCAACCATATCAGTAATTTCATTGGCTATAATGGACCAAACTCACAAATTAAAAGGCATAGTCAGTCAGAAAACAACACAAAACTATATGCTTCCTACAAAAAAAAACTATATGCTTCCTACAAAAAAAAAACAAAAACATTTTAGATGTAAAGACACAAACAATTTCAAAGTAAAAGAATGAAAATCTATACATCATTCCACATCCAATCAAAAAAAAAGCTAGTGTGGATACATTAATACAGATCAAGTACATTTTGAGGAAAAAAAAAATGAAGAGGATATAGAGGGTCACTTCTTAATGATAAAGGGATCAATTCATCAAAAAGACATAACAACACCAAACATTTATGGCCTGAATGACAGAGTTCGAATATATGAAACAAAAATGAACAAATCTACAAGGAAAAATAAGAAAATCCATAATTATAGACAGAGATTTTAGCCCATGTTGCTCATGATGGATATAAAAAATAGACAGAAATTCAGTAAATCTAGAGAAGACTTGAACAACACTACCGAGCAACTTGACTGAATTCACATTTCTAGAACACTCCACCCCACCGCAGAAGAAGGCATGTTCTTCTCAGATTCACATGAAACATTCACCAAGATGAATCATATTTGGGGCCAAAAAATGAGTCTCCATATATTGAAAAGGATTCAGGTGACGCAAAGTGTATTCTCTGACCACAGAATTAAAACAGAAATCAGTAACAAAAACATCTGAAACACCTTGAGTGTTTGAAAACTGAATGGCGCCCTGCCCGGGTGGACTAAAGGATGTCCCTTTGGGGCTCTGCAGAGGCGACTGAGCTAAAGATCTTGGGAGACAATCCTGGATCACCCAGGGAGGCTCAGTGTCATCGCCGGGAGGGTCCGAGTTGGTCATGAAACATGTAACGAGGGAAGCAAGAAGTCAGAGTGATGCAAGGAAGGACCCAGGAGCCAGGGTGTGCTGGCAACCTCTCAAAACCGAAAAAAGGCAAGGAAACAGCTTCTCCCCAGAAGCCTCCAGAAGGAACACCCCAGCTGTCTCCTTGCTCTAGGATCTCTGGCTCCAAAGCTGTGCGGTAATGCATTTGTGCTGTTTTAAGCCACCAGGTTGCCACACTGTGTGTGGTATCTTCTTGCAGCCTTGGGGAGCTCATACAGGGGAAGTTCCCAGGTGTGGTCCCTCCCCCAGTGTGGGGCCCAGGAGGTTCCTCTAGGAGACACCCAAGCATTTGCAAACACGTTACACGGTGAACGGTTCTCCAGGAGAGCTAGAGAATGACCGTTTACAATTTGGGGAACTTTTTATTGTTATTATTGTTGAATTGAAGAAAAGAAAAATAGGCAAAATAGAAAATGAATTGCTTTAGAATTTATTTGGCCAGGGGGGAAAAAAAGCAAAAAAGAAAGAAAGAAAACGAAGCAACCCAAGATGCAAAGCTGTGGAGCCAGGGAGTCAAAACCGAGTCACATCTAAACTCAGCTCCAGCAGTGACCAAACCCGCCCACACACGGAGGCGGAGGTGGCCGTGAATGAGGAGGCGCAGGGGACAGCGAAGGTCCCCTGACACCTAAAAGAACTTAACAAAGTCCCAGTCAGACTCAGACGTCAGCCCGGCCCCCAGCGACCACCTCGCTCCCCTCAGAGGGGACGGGGACAGCGATGCGCTGCCTGGAACTCCCTGGCTCTTGCCAAGCAGATGGAAAAGCAGTATTTCCAGCAGGATCCGTGCCCAGAACGCCCTGTGCGCACACGCACAGCATCCTGCCCAGGACAGGCCGCGTGGGACACGTCCACTTCTCTGCCGTGGGCTGTTCCCCCCCGCGTCACCCGGGAACCCAGAGACGGGGCCCCAAAATGGAATTTAAATAGCAGGGTCACCTGCAGGCGGTTCCCCCGCACGAGCAGGAAAAGGGTTGTTCAGGAGATGCTTAGAAATCCACGATGAGATGCGCACCTGCAAGAAGGGCTTACAAGAAGAATACATTTCAAAACCAGAAACTTAGCACCAGGCGCAGGTGAGCGCGCAGAGCAGCCGGCAGTCACGCCGTCACCCGTCAGGGTGCACAAGGCGCGGGGGGCAGCCCTTCCCCTCCCACCCGGCAAGCTCGCCTAGGTCCACGCGGGGCCCACCCAGGAAGGGTCACACAGCTTTACCTGTAACGGCCCAGACTGAAAGGCCAGAGGCACCTCGTGCTGACGGGGTGAGCTGGGGGGCTCCGAGCAAGGGCACCTCTTGCTGACGGGGTGAACCGGGGGGCTCCGAGCACGGCCGGAACAGGGCTCGGCCATGGGGAGGAAGGAACGACTGACGTCAACACCCAGGATAAAGCCCAAAGGCGTCGTGTGGAGTGAAAGGAGCTGCGACTCCATTTCTGGAGCATTCTCGAAACGACGAAACCACAGCGATGGAGGAGAGATCAGTGCTGACGGTGTCTGTCGGGAGGGGTGGTGACCCCAAAGAGGCAGCACAAAGGAGTTTTGGGGTGAAAGATTGTGCTGATGGCTGCACAAATCTATTTGTGTTCAAATTTAGAGTACACCAAAAGATTCAATTTTAGGGTATGTAAAATTTTAAAGTAACTTAAAAGTTCACTTTAAAAAAAGAAAAATATGACTTTCTGAAAAAGGAGCTCCCCACCCCCCAGCACACTGAAGCAGCAGGGAGAGGGCAGACATGTGAGGCTGGGGTCTGCCCACTTTGGAGCCAGAGGGAGCTGGAACCGCAGCCCGGTGGTCCCCACTGCTGGGACCCCTGCCCTCCCCACCCCCCGCCCCAGCAGGACTGGCCTGGCCAGTCCTGGAGCAGCAGCCTGAGGAGACAGCCTCTGTCACCAGGCAGGGGATTCAAAGGCTCTTCTAGAAACTCGCACTGTTCATCGCACACCGCCTGCCTGTGGAAGGGGCTTCCTACCCGCCGTCCTGGGAGCTCAGGGCTCTCAGAACTTTGTCTCCCCAAAGCAGAGCCTGAAGTCCATCAAAGCAACACCTGGGGCACCCAGCACCCCCGTTTTTGTTTGTGAAGGCAGCAGGCTCTGGGGTGGACCAAGTGGCCCAAATGTGTTTGCAAAGCCTGACGTCAGGTCTGACATTTCAGGCCCCCCAGCAGCCCCTGGCAGCGGGGCTGGGAGTTGTTTGGTCTCCCCTGGGGCAGCTGCAGTCAAGTGAATCCCTGGTTTAAAAGCCTCCACCATTTCCTTCCTTCCGGAAAACGTTCCCAATCCCAGGCACCATCCAAGAGCTCGCCGAATCCCCCATCAATCACGATCGGAGCGCAGACAGGAAAGCCGGGGGTCCCGGCCGCCAGGGTCCCTGCAAGTGCAGAAGCAGGGCCCAGAAGAGGACGCTCGCTCCGTCCACAGGACGCCTGGGCAGCCCCATCCTCGACCCACTGTCCAGCGGACAGTCGTGGCAATGCACGATCATCCAGCCTCCCGGGACCCCAGACCCTCGTCTGTGCTGGGAATAACAGTCTCTGTTCCAGCTGAGACTGCGATGTGGATAACAGAGATGATGCATGTATGAGGGACGTGCTCGGACGTCTGTGTGACATAGGCCCGTCACCGTGTGCTGCTGTCCGTGCTGTTGCACCAGTGGGGCCAACACGGCTGCAGGACCAGCTCCACCCACCGCCAGGCCCTTCATTTTGTGAGTGGCTCAAGTCTCATGTCACTCATTTTATCCTTTAATAGGGTGAGTTTGTGTTCTGGTCATCTTCTTTGGTTAATTTTTCATATCACCTCCAAAGCCAAATGACTACAACTAGATTAAATTAGACACTTCCCTTATGTGAAAACAAAAAACAAAACAAAAACCAGCCTCAAAGGCTCGCGAGTGCCTCCAGAATGAAGCCCACTTGCTTGGCCTGGCCCTCAAGGGTGCCCACAATCACCCTCTTGCTCCCCCCGTACACACTGGCCACCCGGGGGGTGACAGGGCTGCAGCACCTCCCAGGGACGGGACGTCCTAACCACCAATCACATCTGCATGGGAATTGTGGTTGCCCATCAGTGTGCCTCTGGCACTCACTAGTGCGTGGCACGCAGGGGAATTGTATGTGGGAGGCAGAATAACACCCACCCCACATATGTCCTTGTAATCCCTGGAAACTTTGAGCATGCCGCGTTCCCCAGCACAGGGGGAGCAGGCTCACAGAAGCAATTATGGTTGTTAACCAGCTGGCACTGAGGGGGGGTTTTCCTGGATAGTCTGGGTGGGCCCAAGGCCATCACAAGCCCTTCTAACCAGCAAAGGAGGCAGAAGAGGAAGGACCAGTCACACGGCTGTGTAGGAAGGACTTGGCCACCCACTGCTGGTTGAGAACAGAGGAGGGAGCCACAAGCCAAGGGGTGAGGGCCAGGGGCTCCACCACGAGGCAGGCGATTTACAGGCTCTTCTGGAAACTCCCATTGTTTCTCTGGGAGCAGCACAGGGCAACGGAGCAGCTCCCCCCTCCACCACCTGCCCTCCTTGGCTTGTGGCTCCTTCCTCCACTCTCAACCAGCTGGGGGTGGGCTGGGTCCTTCGGGCACTCTGGAGTCCTTTCCTCCCAGAAGGAACACAGCCCTGCCAACACCTTGATTTCGGCCCAGAATTCTGACCTCCAGCACTGTAAGGTAAACTTACATTGTTTTAAGACACCAAGTTTTGTGGTGACTCGTTATAGCAGCAAGAGGAAACTAATTCATTCAATTCTCTCAGTGAAAGGAAGGATAAATGGATGGATGGATAAAAGTGCCACCAGAACTCCCAGTTTATATATCCTGCTTCTTCCACTTGGTCTCCCAGTGTCCCTCCCTTTTCTTCTGATAACAGCACCTCCACTTCCCTTTGGAGAGCACTCCTTCCTCATTGTCAATCCCTGCGGTTCAGGCAAGGCTCCCCAGGACCCAGGCCCTGAGTTTGTCAAGTCAGAGACACAACCCGGCAGCTGGTGATTAGTTCACAAATGGCCACACAACCTAGACTTGCATCTGCAACTGTTAGCAAAGCAGAGCTCTTTTTTTCTGGGTTGCACTGAGTAATCAGAAAAAGCCTTGGAACTGTTGGCGGCTGTTTCTGTCAATGCATGGCAAGATTCTGCCTGAGAATGAAAACAGCAGGAGGAAAACGCAGCTGGGACTCAGGGGTTGGGCCAGATTCCCAACACTGTCATCCCGGCTGCAGGAGCCAGTAAATTCTCTGTGGGGCTTTTCTTTCTCTGCAAACAACAGAATTTTGTATCCTACCTCTAGGCCTCTGTTCAAGCCACTCCTTCAACCTAGGATTTGTCTTCCCACCCTTTCGAACTCAACCCAAACCCCACTGCACCTGGAAGCCTTCCCGGACACCCAGAGGGGCCCCCTCTCTCCTGAAATCCCAGAACACGATGCTCATTCCCTCACAGAGGACCGGCTTCAGTATATCCTGTGCGGAGGTCAGGGTTAATGCACTCATCTGTCCCAGCACTTGGGTCACGCCTTGTTGCAGGCCTCCTCCCACTGCCAGAAGCTGGTCTTACACCTAGAGGGACGCACATGTCTACTAATCCAAATTCTTTGTTGGAAGGACACCCAGTCATGCTCAAATCACCGTCCGGCAGCCCCTGATGGTTAGCAATGCCTGCAAGGCAATGCCTGCTGGATCTGCTCCCTGCTGGAAGGCGGT
Source organism: Bradypus variegatus (assembly GCA_004027775.1). Classification (NCBI taxonomy): domain Eukaryota; kingdom Metazoa; phylum Chordata; class Mammalia; order Pilosa; family Bradypodidae; genus Bradypus; species Bradypus variegatus. The sequence goes on along the minus strand of PVKY010012021.1, from coordinate 3,947 downwards.
GCCTGCTGGATCTGCTCCCCAGGGGCCTCCCCTCACGTGGACTGAAGTGAGCAGAGCCGACGGAGAACGCCAGCCCTTGGGGGCACCCGAGAACTGCCTTCCATCATGCGCCACCAAACTTCAGAAATTGAAATTCTGATTCCACTCCTTGAGGCGCTATATAAAAACCTGACTTGACACAAAATTAATTATGTGTGCATCAAACAATTATGCAAAACAGGTAGGGTGCTTTAAATGCGAAATACTAGCTGGGGAGGAAATGGCACCGCAAATGTTCTTGCAAACTTGGGAGGCAGCTCTCTGCTCAAGAGGACACTCCACATGGCTTTTCTGCAAAGGTGTGTCTAAGCTTTCTATCCAAACCGGCCCTTTACTGCCATTTATCATGAGTCTGCTGGCCTCACCTGTCTCTTTGCCCAGCTCTACCTGGGCTCTGACCAACTTCTAACAGCACCCCCACAACTGCCCCTGCCACCCCCTCCTGTCTCCAGCCAGGACCTGCCTGCCAAGAGCAATGCTGGACCCTGCCAGGGCCCGGGCACCTTTGGGGGCAGGGCAGATGTCCAGGGACTTAACTTGGACCAGCAGCAAATGGAAACCAGTGGGTGAATCTGACAGTCCTGAAGTTAACTTCACCAGGCTTCTTCCAGGGGTGGCCATGGGTCAGGTGACCACATCCCCATAGTGGAGGCCGGCTTGGAGCCAGGTGCTAGCAGAAGCTCACCCCGTTCCCTGCATCTCCCTCCTTATCGCTCACTCCCACCCCCTGAGATTGCAGCTCCACTAAGGTCATGGCTTCTGAGCCTGAGCGACTGGTGCTGCTTTTCGAGGACCCTAGCCAAGGACTGGAGCTGTGTGGCCGAGGGAGCCCATGAGGAGGTGTGCTAGTTAGCGCAATCTAGGGAAACAGAATCAACGAGAGCTATCTATAAATACAAGATTTATAAAAGTGTCCCATGCAACTTTGAGTATGCACGAGTCCAAATTCCGTAGGGCAGGCAGCAAACTGGCAACCCTAATGAAGATGTTTGATGAACTATCCAGGCAGCAAACTGTCAACTTCAATGAACCTGTTCAATGAACTCTTCAGGAAACAAACTGGCAACTTTGACAAACTCCTCAGGAAACGCTTTGATGGTCAGCCAAAGAAGTGAAGATCCTCTATCTGTCTTGTTTAAAAGTCTTCAACTGATTGATTGGATTAAATTCAGCTGATTACATTCTCTCACTGTGGAAGACACGCCCTTCATTGATGTCGTCAGTCTCAGCTGCAGCCAATTGACTGATGATTCAATAAACCAGCCTTCTGGTTTATTAACCAGCCACAAAATGTCCTTGTAGTGATAGGCCAGTGCTTGCTTGACCAGATACCTGGACACCATCACCTGGCCAAGTTGACACATGAACCAACCATCACAGGAGGCAACTCTGGAACACAGAGCTGAGTGCTAGGAGGTGGTCAAGCGTAAACGTGGAGAAGAGAGAAGCTGCACCCAGGCGTCAGGGCTCAGCTCCCCTGCCCAGTGCCAGGAGGACAGCAGCGGGGTAGTGGGCTTTCAAAGGCTGCCAGAGCCCCTTGCAGCCTTACCTGCCCCAGTGCTAGCATCAGCTTTCAGCTGGGCTTGGCCAGAAAGCCCCCAGGCCCTTGGAGACCAAGCCAGCACCCCCAGAGGCAAGAGTGAGCTCATGAAGAATGTTCCTTCTGTCGTGCTCACCAAGAACACTCCTTGAGGGAGCTGCCTCCAAGCCGTAAAGAGTTCTAGGTACAGACACTCAAACAGGGAAGAGATACAAAGCTAGGGTTTGCTGCCACACAATCATTTTGGAAGTTGATTTGGCTACAAATATAAAAAGCTTTAAAGATGTACCCATCCCATGGCTTGGCAATCCTACTTCTAGAAAATCGTCAAGGATATGTCCAAGTATTTAGCTAGAGGAATATTAATTGAAGCTTTATTTTTAGTGGAAACAATGAATCGAAGGGTCTGGCAATAGCAGACATGTTGAGGACATTTAGGAACATCTAGAAGATGAAACATTCTTCAGATATTATAAATACTATTTTAGAAGAATTTTTGGACATGGGAAGATATTCATGATTTATGATTGAATGACTGAATGAGCAGAAAATATAGAGTAGTTCTCTGACAAGGCAAAGATTATTCTGAATAATTTTGATGTCACTCACAGAGTTCTTACTTTTGTGCTGGGGCCCCATGCTCACAACCAAATTTAATCCTCACAACAATCCTACAGGGTGCTGTTTGGCTGCTGCTTTAAAGAAGAGGAAACTGAGCTTTCAGACGTGCTGGTCATTCCCGTTTTCCCTCTGGATCCATTTCTGCCCGGCTCTGTGCCCGGGAGGCTGGGCTCGAAGGGCTGGTCACCTGTTCCCCTTTCTCACTGACTCATGGTTGGGACCAGCCAGCGGGGGCACTGGTCAGGCTACCCATCTCCCCACTTGCACCTCTAGGCCAAGGGCGGTGGCGGCGCTCACTGTGGCCAGGCCCTGAGCGTGTCATCTTCACCCGCTGGTTTCTTTAACTCTGCCTGCACCTCAGTGTCGTGCCCTTGATTACATCCTCTTCAGCACCCCTCTGAGGGTGCCGTCTGTTTCCTCCACGGCTGCCCCAGATGAACCCCTGGTCAAGGGTGGGTGTAAACCCTGGTGATCAGACTCTGCAGCCCAAACTCCTAACTTCACAGGAGTCTCCAGGCTGACTAGGGAAGCAGCTTGGGGGAGAGGCCTTGGGCTTGAGCTTCATGCTTCACTGCACTAGACCAGATACGTAACTGAAGGAAAGTCATCTCGTCACCCTGAGCCGCTGTTTCCTCACCTGGAAGAGGGGTGTGAGTGAGAAAACCAACATCAAGAACACCCTTGATAAATGCCCATCATCCTGTCACATCTCCTTTCCTTCTCAGTGTGACATTAGGCCCCATTAGCAAGCCATTTCACAATTACAAAAAGAGAAAACCACAAGAAACCAGCATTTTCATTTCACCATTACAGAAAAAGACAATATCAGGAGATCAGCATTTTCCAAACTACACATAAAGTGGAGTGAAACTCAGGGCACCGACAGAGCATGGCACGAATGTACCAGCTGTTTGCACTGAGGGCCAAGCCCCGTACTCTGCAGGGGGAAGATGCTTTAGGAGAGGATGCGTGGTCAGCTGGTTTGACGTGCTCCAGAAGATCATCAGAACAAAGGGTGTTTTGAAGTAACCAGAATTTTATGCCTAACTCAAACAATCCAGCTGTGAGGTTAGGAAGCCATTGGTAATGGCCAGATTGATTGGGGTGGACTTCTTGGAAATGCGTGGGACCTAAGCAAGGAATTTAATGGGCCACAAGAGGCCTCAGGGAGTGGGGACATCCAGTAGGCTCTAAGCCTTGCAGCTCGGCCTCCAGTCCCCCGTCCCCCTTATCTGCTCATTCATAATCTCAAGATGGCACACAGGTCTGAGGTCCAACCATTCTCAGCTCAAGTCCTAAAGTCCTCCCCCTAACCTCAGGATTGACCTTATAACCTCCTGGAGCCCAAGGCCTCATTGGTGAAGGTGACACCAGGGCCTCCTCTTGCAGACGTGCTATGACACAGACCCACAGCAGAGCACTGGACAGCAAGCTCTGCTTTAGTGATCCCACTTTTATATCCTGTGTTTTCATTCTCATTCAGTGGAAAATGAGTTTTCATGTGCTTTGTGCCTTCCTCTTTGACCCATGGGTTGTTTACAAGTGCGCTATTTGGTTTCCAAATATTTGAGATGTTTCCAAATCTCTCTTTCTTACAGATTTCTCATTTAAGTCCTCTGTGACCAGAAAACATAATTTATATGATTTCAATGGTTTTACCTATGTTGAGGTTCATTTTATCACCCAGAATATGGTCATACGTTTCTCAGTTAAACTGGTTTGGAGCTATGTACCCCAGAAAAATATG
>PVKY010012020.1:0-11728 GCA_004027775.1 Bradypus variegatus | reverse complement strand
GCCTGGGGCGGGGCTGGGCGGGGAGGGGGTGGTGCCAGGGCGGCTGAGTGGGGCGCAGAGTAGGCGACTGCCCCCCCACCCCGGGCGCTCCCACTGCGGTGATTGTGGGGGCCTCGGGCACGTCCGACTCTTGGGGAAGGCGGGAGGGAGAGAGGAGGACGGCGGTACCCCCCACACCCCCACAGTTTGGTTTCTGAGAAGCTGACAAAGCCCAATTGCCCAGGTGACCTTAGGGGGTTATTTTAGGGGAATGGGAGGGGGCCAGGCCACTGTCAGACCTTCAGGGGTGACACACTGAATCAGTGACCCCTCTGGAGGGGACATACCCCTGCGTTAAACTGTCAGTGGCTCCATGGGACCCACCAGGGATGACAGCGTCCCCTCCCCTCCCTGGGCCCCTGCACTGCTGCCACCAGCTCACTGGGGGGGGCACGCGTGTAGCTTTTTCGGGCTACTTTGGAGGCCTTGCAGCCACGGTCCTGCTAGATCAGAATAACAGGGAAGGAAATGCACGTGGACAATAAATGGCAGCACGGCCAGGGGCCCTGCCCCGCAGGGTCCCTGGGAGCACAGCCGGGCGGAGCAAAGCGGACTCCTGGCTCCGCGGTGGGAGACTTGGATTCAGGTTTGAGTGAAACTGGGGATTTCAATTTTTAAAGTTCTCGTACTTCTGAAGAGTTGGGTAAAGAAACCACAACAAGGAGGAGGCGTCCTCACCACACCAGAAGGGGGCGTGGGGGTCCCCTGTGGATGGTCCCACCTGACTGCTCCCCTTCAAGCAGGGTGAGCTTGATACGCAATGACTAGACCGCGAGCCTGCTGCGCAGCCCTCACCGGTGTCCCCAGGCCCCTGCCCCGGGGCCTCCTGGAGGACCGCAGGGTCGAGCAGGAACGGCTGGGCCTCCAGAAAGCTGTGCTGGTGCCTGAGGCGCAGGCCCGTACCCCCAGTTCCCAGTGGGTGGTGAGTCAGAAAGCTCTGCCCTCAACGGCAGCAGCAAGGAACTCCAGGGAGGCTCTTCTCTGCGTAGGAGGGGCGAGTCCGCCCGGTGCCAGCTCCAGCCCCTGCCTCAGACAATGCCAGGTGCCAGGCGTGGCAATGCCAGGGAGGCCCCACATGAGGTGGTTTCTGCTTTGAGATTCCGTGGGAATAAAGACTTCCATCGACAGCCCGCTCGTGTAAAGGCGTCTCCACCAACTCCTCGGGAGCCGGGCCCCTCGCTCCCACGGGGGTCGTCTGAGCCCCATCGCCCCCTGGCCCGTGGTGGGGGCACATCCACAGGGCACAGGAAGTGAGTGGAGGGAAGACAGTTGTTACCCTAATTGGAAACCACCCTGGGTCCTGGCAGGGACTCCCTCCCCTCTTCCGGAAAGGGCTTCATTTCCTTAGTGATGGCAAGACAAAGGTTCTAGGATCTCGTCTGCTAAGCATGGGTCTCCGGCAGCCGCAGGGCCTTGGGGTCACCTGTACGAGGGAACAATGACACTTCTTGACCTGGCTTTGTTCACTTTATTCAGGGATCTCCATGCATGTTACAAGGTATCAACCAGTAAGATTTAGAAACAAAGCTTTTACTAGACATTTTTAAAAATTCGTTTCTACTTATCTCTTGATAGCTGAAGGTTTATCCCCCTAAGCCTGCTCACACGAGGGGCAGAAGGCAAACGTCAGCTCCCTGGATGCTTGGAGGGACCATCTTCTTTCTTCTTCTGCGCGGTCATTTTTCCTACGCTTCCCAGACAGCACCAGATGAGACCTAGAAGCGGCCGAAGGCAGTGGGAGTGATGTCGGGATTCCCAGTTTATGTGGCAGTGAGAGTGACACTAACAGAAACTCAGACTCGAAGCCGGAGTCCCCTCGAAGGCAGACAGGTCAGCGTGGCCGAGGATCTGGCCCTTGGTGCAGTCGGACAGTGACTAGTTTCGGCAACATCTCCTTCCTGCGGGGGCCACAAACAGCTGATCCTTTCGACTGAAAGGTCCGGTCTGTATCCTACGTCAGACTGTGGCTCTACCCATCAGGAACTAATGTTACTGAGCTACAAATACCAACTGAAGAGCAAATACCAGTTTTCTACTTGTGAGCAAAGCAAACAGTGCCTACCTGAGATGGGAAATGGATTTATTTCAGTTGAAAATGGCATTAGGGTTAAAACTTACCTGGAGAAAATTTAGGTATTTGTCCACAGAGTGTGCAGCACAGGACACAGAATCAAAGAGATTATTCTGCCATAACTTGAATTTGTCACTTGGATTTCAAAAATAAAACAATCACAGTATTTCCGGCTGTTGGAGACTTGACTGAGGAGCCTGGTAGAAACTGACCGAGGTCAATTATTAACCAGCTTGGAAGTGTGGATCGGGGCTGATTCTCACGTTATGGAATCACCTGCAGCCACTCCTTAAAACACCTGTTCCTACACTGCATTCCCAGGACATGCCGGTGAGGCATAGACATAGCCCGACTGCCAGCTACCATGCTTGGGAAAAGACTGGAAGCATTTGCTAATGCTTGGAATTGGAGAATCACTTTATCAAGTTATCACATTAGCAAAAATGCCCCCAAAATATTCATCATTATTCTCCCCAAATGGCCATTCATGCTTATCCTGCGCATGAATGGCACCTAGGGAGGGAGCAGTGGCGGGGGGCCTGGCGACGACATGGGGGAAGCAGGTACAGCCTCCGACTCGGGCTACCACGCGCTGCCCCTGCCCCACACTCTGCGTCTGGGGCTCCCACGCGGCTCTGACCCGAGGACACGTGTCGGCCCATGCAGCAGGAGGAAAAGCCCTGGGTGCTGTGCCCGAGCACCCTGCAGACATCCTGATCTTAGGGTCCTGGAGGCCAGGGAGGCGGCTGTGGCGGATCCCCGGGTGAGCTGCTCTTCCAGGAGCCTTTACTCCAGGGGCCGAGTGCCATCCTGCGTCCCGGGCAGAGTGGCAAGAAACCTGGGTGTCTGGGGGCAAAGGTCAGGGCACGCCAGGCACACGCAACTGGCTTAAGATCAAAGCCATCAGGCCAGCGGCCGCTTAGAATCACCTCACCCAGGCAGAACCTCTCCCCTCATGGTCAGCGGGGTGCGAGCTCCTGCCCGCCTTTCCAATTCCACGCCGTGCTAGAGAAGCAGGCCTGGAGCGCCCAGGGCGTCCTGTTACCCGCTCCGGGGCCTTGAATGCACCCTTTGTCGCAGCACCGAGGCGGCGGGAGGCGGGCCCGGACTCCCGGGCTCAGGGCTCCGAGAGCAAAGTGAAATTCTAGAGGACGTGGTTTTGTGCTTTGGTTTATTTTGGGATAACGATAAAGGCCACGAATCCCTAGGGAAGCCGGACAGAGCGAGGCTGTGCTGGTGCTGAAAGGAGCCCGGCCGGCGCTGCCCCGGCTTCAGGGCCGCTGGGCACCAGGGCAGAGTGGTCGCCGAGCTGACGCGACAGCACAGGAGCCAGGGCGGGCGGGCAGGGCGCAGGGAGGAGAGACGACCCGTGGGCTGCCGTGACCCGGTTCCCTGTCAGGATTGAGAAAACAAGCTTGGACACTGTTTGCTTCCCTTTGACGGGGAGCAAGGTGTAAGTCAGAGCCGGCCTCAGCCTCACGAAGAGCTGCGCACGAGACGCCTGTCTGGGGCCTGAACTCTGTAAGAAGTCACTGGGTTAGCTCCTATGCAAATCGCCACTGGTTAATTTGATGTGGTTTTACGTCCTAAAGGTACTAAAAGGTCTGAACTGAAGTCTCCGGTCGCTGGCACTCGTCCGTTTCCAGGGGATGTGCAAGCACACCTGTCTGTCCCCTTTTCCTCAGAAGGCTGCAGAGGGCCACACACCCTCTTCTGTGCTTTGCCTTCTGGGCGTGAGGAGACGCAGGCTGCCTCCAGCCTCGAGCGGATGAGCTTGTGTGTACCCCAAGCTCCCGGAGGGCAGCGTTTTGAAACTACACCTCCTAGTGTGAGCAGGGCAAATTCCACGAAATGGAATTGCTTGGTGGAAGGATATCTAAACTTGTTTGAATCAATGTTAAATTGCCCTCTCTGAAGGCTGCACTGATTTTTACCCCCGCTAGTAATATTCGGGTCTGTCTGTTTCTCTAAGATCCCCTGGCACAGACAATGATCACATTTTGAATCTTTAATAGGTGAGGAATGGCCTAATTTACATTTTTCTTATTAGAGTGATTCTTTTTATAGTTATGCAATTCGGTCCATGCTTGTTGGTGCATTTCCACGTGCCAGGCCATGTTGTGTTATCAGTGAGAGGAGACCCACCCTCGGCCCCCGGCACAGCAGCAGGCCCTGCTGAGCCAAGAAACTGAGCTTTCCGGTCAAACTTAATTTTGTCCTAACCATTGGGCTTGAATTTTGCAGATCACCAGAATTCTTCATTTTCTGCTCCGAAGCAATGGTTCTCACACATCAGCAGGCATCAGGGTCCCCGATAGGTCTTATTAACCCCCAGATGTCTGGGCCCCACCCCAGAGCTTCCAATTCACTATTCACATTTTGAACACTGCCCGATATCGCCACAGCCGCAGCTGGCCTGGACGTGCCGCGGCCCTGGCCAAGGGTGACCACCGTCTATGTGTGAGCGTTTCCCTCCTTCTCTCCAACCAGAATTGTAAATAGTCAAGCCTGTTTTACTAGAAAAGAACTATCAGCTTACAGATGCGAAAGACCATCTTATGTTTGGCAATCCCTCCAGTGATTCATGAGGTAATTTTTTTTTAAGTTTGATTATCTTCCTTATATTTATGTGAATTGATCGGGAATTAATTTTTAAAATTGAAATATAACACAGTCATGGAACCCCCACCACAACCCATGTGTTCCCTCACCCTTTCAACGCACTCCCCCAGTTTCTGCCTGCCAACCCACCGTTGGCAAACCCTACAACGCTGCACACTATTTTCTCTTTAGAAGATAATTATTTTTTAGAGTGATTAAAAATGTAAAATACGTATTTTACGTTTACCTTCATTTTTGCTGGTTCTGGGGATCCTCTTGTGTGCGCAGTAGATACAAGTTCCCTTCTGATACGCTCCTGCCTGGAGAACTTGCACAGTTCTTGCAGTGAAGGCCTGCTGGGAATGAGTTCTCTCAGCTGTCATATGTCTGAAGAAGTCTTGATTTCACCTTCATTTGGTGAAAGAAATCCTTGCTAGGTTTAGAAATCTGGGTTGTTTTTCTCCCCCAACACTTGAAATATGGCTTTCCGTTTGGTCTTCGTGTGCATTGTATCCGGTGGGAAGTTTGCTTTAATTCTCATCTTTGTTCCTCTGTATTTAATGACTTTTTCTCTGACTCCCTTAAGATTTTCTCTTTTTCTTCTGTTTCAGCTGTTTGAATATACGTGTGTTGTTGTGTTTGGTATTTATCTTGTTTTGTGTTCTCTGAGTTTCTGGGATCTGCAATTTGATGTCTTTATTATTTTTGGAAGATTCCTGGCCATTCTTGTCTCTTCAAATATTTTTTTTCCACCCTGTTCTCATTTCCTTCTTTGTCTGGCAGTCTAACTACGTGCTAGACCATTTGATATTCTCCCACAGGTCTTGGAAACTCTGTTCTGTTTGTTTAACTTTCTTCCTCTTTGTTTTTCTGTTTGGGTTCTTCCTATTGCTCTGTCTTGAGGTTCACTGATCCTCTCCTGAGCTGTGCTGACTCTCCTGAGAGCCTTGGAAGGCACCCTTCATCCGCCACCATGTTCCTCACCATCTTTCTGCTGAATTCCCTCATCTGTCCATGCATGTTGCTCACCTTTTCCAGAAGAGACTTTAACATTTAATCATAGCTATTTTAAATTCCCTATCTGAATGGTCCAGCGTCTAGGTCACATCTAAGTTTAGTTTGATCAATTTCCTTGTCTTCCTTTTTTTCTTACTTTTATTGCATGTCTCGTGACTTTGGATTTAATGTGCAGACCGTTGTGCTGGGCCAGCAGGTCTGTGGTTCTGGTACCTCGTCTTCTGCTGGGTCTGGGGTGTTGAGTCCGTTTAGCCGGAGTTGAGCTGGGTTTGGGTTCTGTCGTTGCTATGGTTACCTTCGGCTCACAGGGGTCTTCACTTTTGCCCTAGGGGCTTCGGGGTTTGTGGCCTGTCCCGGGCCTGGCTTTCTGGTGGCGGTGACTCCATCCGTCCCCAGGCATCGAGCCCCTGCCCCGCTGCTTTCCCGAGTCCCCAGTGGAGGATGCCGGCGGCCCCCAGGGATTCTGTGCCTCACACGAGCCCACACTTGGCCTTTAGCAATTTGTTGGAAAGATTTACCCGAGTTCTTCTTACCTGTGTCTGCACAGCACCTGGAATCTCCCCTGGAGGAGGGTCTTTCCTCAGTCGTTTCCTCAAGTGGAACTCACAAGGCGACTGTAAGAGAAACAAAGGCACATTATTAATTAACTCCCTTAATTTGTTACATATTTAGCTTATGACACATTACAGGAACACTGGATTTCCATTTATATTGGTATATGAAATTCTATTTTAAATTGGGTTTTGATTTTTAAGGAATGAGTTAATTTAAAGGAAAATAATCCCTAAATATTGCCAACTCTGAGTATGGTGGAGAGACACACAAGTGACTGATGTCTTAGAAACACAGCTACAGCCCGTTTCCCCCATAAGTTCTCACCCAGCAGACGCGGGCACTTTGGGGCCTCACAGTGGTGTGCCAGGTGTGATTCACGTACCTGGGCATCCTGTCCCTCCACTTATCCTACAGCGGCAGCTTGGGCAAGCAGGGGCGTGTGTGCTCATGGCTCCTACCTCCAGCTGCCCGTGGACGTCTCCACGTGAGTGCCCACAGTGAGCTCCTGAGCCACCCCATCCCCACCACCCTCCTCTCAGTTAATGACGCCTCCATCTTCCCAGCAGCTCAGGCACAGAAACTCTGGGCTTCCCTCACACTTGGAAGACGAACCTTCAAAATATGAACAGCGTCTGGTCACTCCTCTCCGCCTGCAGAACCACCACCCTGGCCCAAGCCCACTCACCTTTGGTGCTGATTATGACACGAGTGTCCCGATCGCCCCTGCTTCTGCGGTCACCTTGCGGTGCTCTGTCCAGCAAGCAGCGTAACTCAGGCCACGTGCTCCTCTTAGCACTTCCTCAGGGTCCCCATCTCAGCGTGAAAGCCACCACCCTCAAAACGCTTACAAGTCCCCGCCCCAGCTCCTGTCCCCCTTCCCTTCTTTATTTTTCTCATGGCACTTCCTATATGCCATCGGACTCGAGCTCACTCACTGGCTGTCCTCCCACCAGCCTGTAGCCACAAGCGCAGGGTCACTGCAGCACCCCAGGGTCAGCACCCAGGAGGAGCTCAGTCGATGCCAAACGAAGGCACGTGTATGTTCCTGTGCTTGTGGGTATGACTCACTGCACCACTGGGTTAATGCTTTTAAAATATTCACCATCGTTTCACAGCTATTATTTCACTTTAATCTCACTACAGCCCTGCGAGGTGAATAAGCACCTTAGTCCTTATTTTACGAACTGGAGAAAAGCGAGGTATGGACTGAGTTTCTGACTCATGTGGGTTCATAGTAGAGCTAGGCCTAGGATCTGTTTCTCCTGATTCTCAGTTCAGGGACTTTTGCTAGATTAGGGATTGGAAACCTATGGCCCAAGAACCAACCCTGGCCTACCACCTGCTTTTATGAACAAAATTTTCTGGAGCACAGCCATGCTCATTCACCAAAGTGTTGTCTGTGGCTGCTTCAGTGCTCCGGCAGCAGCGCTGAATAGTTGTGACAGAGAATGTATGTCCACAGAGCCTGAAACACTTGCCCTCTGGCTTTCTGCAGAAACATCTGCTGACCCCTGTGGTAGAGTAGACACCCCCCAAGTGTGACCCTGGGACTTGTGCAGGCCCTGAGGCCCTCCAGGGTGACCCACAGTGTCAAAGTTGTTTCCATAAGAAGAGAAGGCTGCTATTTGTCCTTTTCACTGGGTTGATGTTTGCTCTGATTGTGCAAAAGCAATAGTAGGTGTATTCATTTCCTGTGCTGCTGTGACAAATTAATACAAACCAGGCACCTTCCAACAGGAGAAAGTGACTCCCTCAGTTCCGGTGTCGGTGAGGCTGCGTCTCCAGATCGTCCAGGGGAACCTCTGTCCCCCTGGGGTTCCAGCACCTCCAGGCGTGGCTCCCGCCCCTCCTGCATCAACCTCTCTTTTGCCTCTTTGAGGACGCTGGTCACTGGTTTAGGGCCTGCCCAGATGACCCAGGGTGACCTTCTCTCAAGATCCTTAATTTAATTTCATCTGTAAATAAGTCACTGTGCCAGTGTGAATGTATTATGTCCCCCAAACACCATTATCTTTGATGTAATCTTGTGGGGCAGACGCTTTGGTGCTGATTAGATTTGCTTGGAATGTGGCCCACCCAGCTGTGGGTGATGACTCTGATGAGATATTTCCATGGAGGCGTGGCCCCACCCATTCAGGCTGGGCCTTGATCAGTGGAGCCATATAAATGAGCTGACTCCAAGAGAAGGACCTCAGTGTAGCTGTGAGTGACATGTTTGAAGAGGAACTGCAGCCTAGAGAGGAACGTCCTGGGAGAAAGCCATTTTGAAACCAGAACTTTGGAGCAGACGCCAGCCACGTGCCTTCCCAGCTAACAGAGATTTTCCGGACACCATTGGTCATCCTGCAGTGAAGGTACCCGATTGCTGATGTGTTACCTTGGACACTTCATGGCCTTAAGACTGTAACTGTGTAACCAAATAAAGCCCCTTTTATAAAAGCCGATCCATTTCTGGTGTTTTGCATTCCTCAGCATTAGCAAACTAGAATAGTCACACTCCCAGGTTCTGGGGTTAGGACAAGGACATGGCTTTTTTTTTTTCTAATTTGGAAATAATTTCAAACTTACAGGAGAATGCAAAAATAATAACAAAACCCATACAGAGAACCCCAACATATCCCACACCCAGATACGCAGATTCAACAACCTTTAACATTTTGCCATTTTTGCCATATCATTCTATTTTTATATCCACTTTTCTATCCATCCACCCCTTGTCTATCTACCTACCATCTATTTTCTAAACAGCTGAGAGTGGGCTGCATACCTCATGCTCCTTAATCACTTAATACTTCCATGTAGGTTTCCTGAGAATGAGGATTTTCACTATATAACCACCTTAAGTACAGTTATCAAGTTCAAGAGGTTTAACAGTGATTTAAAGCTTACAGTCTATATTCCAAATTTTTCATATGCCCCTATATTATCCCTTTATCCTTTACTCCTCCATTATTAGAGCCTGTCCAGGAACACATATTGCGTTTAATTGTCATTGTCCTTTAGTTGCCCTTTTTGTTTAATTATGGAAACATATATGCAACATAAACTTCCCAATCTCAACCACTCGCAAGCATAAAATTCAGAGGGATGGATCACGCCCACGAGGTGGCAGTACCCTCACTACCCATTACCAGAAGTTACCCATTGCCCCACACAGGAACGCTGCATCAAGTTTGCATTAACTCCCCACTTACTCCTGCCCCTGGTAACCTCTATTCTAGTTTCTGACTCTTTGAATTGGCTTGCTCTAATTATTTCATATCAGTGAGATCAAACAATATATGTCCCTTTTTGTTTGTTTCATTTCATTCAACACGACGTCTTTGAGGTTCATGCATGTTGTTGCATGGATCAGAACGTCATTCCTTTTAAAGGCTGAGTTACTACTCCATTGTACAGGTGCACCATATTTAGCCCGACCACTCGTCTATCATGAGCACTTGGGTAGCTCCCACCCTTTGGCTACTGTGAATACGGCTGCAGTGAACATTGGTGGATAAGGTCTGTTCAAGTCGCTGCTTTCCATTCTTTTGGGTAAATGCCTAAGAGTGAATTGCAGGTCATAGATAATTCTGTGTTCAACTTGCTGAGGAATCGCCATTCTACATTTCCACCAGTGACATACAAAGGATCCTGTTTCTCTGCCAAACCATGTTTTTTCATTTTTTTTGTTTTTGTAGCAGTCATCCTAGTGGGAGTGAGGAGGTATCTCATTGTGTGGATAGGTCTGTTTTTGGGGGCACCATTCATTCAACCCAGTGCCTTAGTGTGGACCAAACCCATCAAACTGTAGTAGCCAACATTGTGTACTCTTCACCACCAGCACTCAGAGTAGAAGGATAAGAGAAAATAGAGAAAAAAAAGCCAATTCTTCTTAAGACTTTCCTTGATGAAGCAATAAAAATGATTAGTTTTATTAAATCTTTATCCTTGAATCCCTATAATACACATCTTTTTCATATTCTGCATGACAACATAACCATGCAGAAAGCAGTTCTGAAGTGCGATGGTTTCGTTGAGGAAAAGCACTTGTGCATAGTGCTTTTTTCATGAAACATTCTTCTTTGAAAGAACAACTGGAAGACAAATTATGGTTATCCAGACTTGGGTATTGGCAGACATTTTCTTGAAAATGAACAAAGTGATTCTATCACTTCAAGGAAAACAACTCACAGTCTTGGTTGCCAATAATAAGTCTTAAGCTTGAGTTTTATCGTTGGCAACCAGTCCTCTGAAGAATTGAGATAGGTGATGGGGAATGGGGAGCGCATGGAAAAGGGAGCCTTGGAGTGGCAAATGTCTCAAGGATGATGGAGCAGAGACTCCAGTCTGGAGGACGAAGGAATGGATAAGAACCATGGAATTTTCTCCCAGCTTGAGGAGGAAATGGACAAGTAGAGGAAGGAGTAAGGAAAACAGTTATCAGAGAGCAGTAGATTTAAGATGGTTTAGAACAACAAATGGCTGATAAAACCACCCTAAGTGTATGGAGAAAGGCAAGTGTATCCACCAGGATGGCCCAGGTTATGCTGTTGTAACAAATGGCCCAAGACCTCTGTGGTCCACACCGTGATGGTGCCTGGAGTGAGTCAGCAGGGGCTCTGCCTGTCGCACCCGCTCAGGGACCCATGTGTAAGAGGCTCAGCCCCTACTCGAGCTGCCAAGTCACCTCAGCAGGGCAGGGCAGGGCAATGTGGTTCTTAAGTTGCTGCCCAGAAGTGACATGGCCAAAGCCAGTGACACGGCCACATGGAGGGGAGATGGGTGGGCAGCTCTGCCACGCACCCGGCAGCCGAGAGCCAGAGAGTCTCTTGAAGTGCTGATGATGGCTTGGGAAGCAGGGGTGCCGACACTCAAGGGCCTTTAAGGTCGGCGTCCCGTGGGAGAGCTGTTTTCACCCAGCGTCCTTACAAGGCCAGTGACCTCAGCAATTCTTGTGTCCTCAGAGAAGGGCAAATGTGTTACAATAAAACTTGGTGTTCACATATAGCAGAAATACTGATGCAGAGAAGAAAAGCCTAGCAAGGCTTTGCCTGTTTTGGGAGAACATTGAGATCAGGGTCCAGTTTAAAGCAGACACCCCAGGCCCAGAAACCAGGAACCCCAGGGCCTCAGCAGTGCAAACCAGAGACCCGGTAGGAGACAGCTCTTCTCTGTGGGTTTAAACGCAGGGGCAGGCGGAACAGATCTTAACGGATGTGTAGTTTTGACCAGTAATTTCATGACTTGGAATCTATCCTAGTGCAATAAACACAAGTCCACAATTCCTCAAAGATGGATGTACATTTAAAAAATTTTTAAATTCTTTTTGATCTTTGTATGCACATTTTAAAAGGGTGTTGCTTCCAAAAGGAACATAAAAGGGGCAATTTCTTGTATGTTCCACAAAAGGGGGTTGGTTAATGTAAAGCTTTATAGGCACCATGTGGCTATTAAAAAAGAATT
>PVKY010012019.1:0-11753 GCA_004027775.1 Bradypus variegatus | reverse complement strand
GTCCCAACCAGCCGAGGTTGAGCCCTGCCTAAAAGCAGGAGCAGATCTTAATGGGTGTTTGCAGACTGGTTTCTCATTAACTGAAAATAAAAAACAAAAGACAAAAAATGTCCCCTGAGATGTAGCGGGGTAGGTGGGGGTGGTGGTCACTTCCTCATACCCACCCCCAGGAACAGGGGGAGCCCCAGGCGAGGGGTCCTCACGGATTCTGCTCTTGCCCCACCCCATGGGGCCGCCCTGTCTGCTCGCGCCTGGTAAATCTCTGCACGTGAGCACAGGCTGCCCTGCCCACCCCCAGCAGCCGGCGCACATCTGCCCACTGAGTCGGCTCCGGGCTCCATCTGCCTGCCCGGGACAGCCTGTTCCGTGGGGAGTCGGGGACGGGGCTCCAACCGACAACCAGGATATTTCACTGGAGTTCCCAGCTTGCCAGGAGGCCAGGAAAGCACGGGGGACAAACCCTAGTGCCTCCTGCTGGTCCCCTTGGGGGCAGGGAGGTGTCACAGCCCCTCCAGACAGGCACCATGACATCTCCCCCTCCCCATCCTCAGTGGCACCAGCTTCCTTTTTCTGGGGAGCCAGCAAAGGAGGAGAGCCCTCTGTAAGATCTCGTTGAGCCCCCAGGAAACCTCAGGGCTTGCTGTTTCGGAGCAGGGCACCGCAGCCCCTCAGTCCACACACAGAAGCCAGGCGTCCTCCGTGGTCCCCTCCAGCCCCCACCCCAGCCGCAGGGCCTCCTGCGTCTATGGCCAAACCTCTCCACCGTCCATCCCTGTCACCCTCTCTGCTGTCACTCCCTGGCAAGGGGAGGAGGGACTCACCACGGGCCCCGGCACCCTCACCCCAGTCCCAGCTGGGTGCCCTGGGCAGGTCCTTGGCACTCTGGGTCTCTGTGGAGCTGACATGGTCCTGCTATGCAAGGGGCAGAGAGGGGCGCCCCACGGAGCCCTCCCCATGCTGGGACAGGTGCACCGTGACTGCCCCTGCTGTGCGTGCGGCGGGGGTCCCTCCTCACCACAGTGCCCACTGGGCACACTTCTTTTCACCTTCCAGTACTCACCCAGCCTCCCTGCTCTGGCTTCTCTCCCACGTCCCAAGAAAGATGGACGCTCTGCTCCCCCTTCTGCCTGTGCCCTGTGTCACGTCATTCTCCAGAGCTTGGCCACTTGGCCACCCCCTAGACCGTTGTTCCTGTGGGTCAGACCCAGAGAGCCCTGACCGGCAGGATGCAGAGGGGACGGGGCGTGACTGGAGACTGAGCTCGCCCAGCCGCAATCCAGTCACACCACACAGGACAGGACGGGAGGGGTCCCCGGGCAAGAGCCTGAATGAGGCTCCTGGGAAGCCCCTTCCTTCAATGGCGGGAATGACCAACGCGGGTGGCCACGCAAACTCTGAGATGCCCACTGGCAGGGCGACGGTGGCTGTCCTACGGAAGGTCGGGACTGAGTGCCAGTTCTGAGCCCAACGTCCTGAATCCCAAATCGCCTGAGAAACTCCCAGCAAGTGTGGCCGATTGTCACACCCAGACTCAATGCCCAGAGACAAGAGACCCGCCGTTCTTGCTCTCTTGCTGTCTAAATGACCATGAGACTCAACAGGGGACCTGAGAAACCAATCAGCTGCACTATGGGTGCTGAGGAAATTGGAGCCCAAGGACCTGGGTGATTTTTCCAGGGAAGATGTTCCACAGTGTGGTTTGACTGAAGAGGCTCACCACGGGTTTTGGAGGCGACGATCCCAGGGGCTGGTTTGTTGGGCATTCTAGAAGCTACTCCTAGTGTTCTGCTCAGAACAGTGACAACAGCGGCCTCATCCACTGACTTCTGCATGTGGCAGGTGCCCTGCGAGAAACCAGGTGTGCATTTCCACCGAACCCCGTGCCGGTGCTGCCACCGTTTGTGGAGAGAAGGCTGAGGCCGGGGCCGTTAAGCAGCCCACCCCGCACCGCTGGGAATCCGAGCAGCACAACCCCCACCCATGCTGCACTTGGGGCCCCTTGTTCCGCCTGGCCCCGCAGCTCCCACCAGCCACCACGCTCAGTACAGAACACTCCTTCCCTCTGTCACCCCTCACCCAGCGCCACCCACCTTCTGGTCCTTCCCACCTCGAGAAAAGGACTCTTTCTGTAGGACCTGTCGGCTCTGCCTGAAGCATCTCAGAGTCAGGCACCCTCTTGCTCGCTCACCTGAATGCGGTCAGGAGAATTCTGCAACATCATATTTGGATCTAAGGGATGTGCGTGGTGCAGCCAGCTCCTTCTCGAAGAACAGCTTCTGCCTCCCGGCTTCTGTTCTCATTTTCAACAGAGCCACAGCAGGGACCACTTGTAAACAAGTCACATCATGCAACTTCCCTGCTTAGAAACCTCTGTGGCCCCCAAAGAGTCAAAACAATGTTGAAAAAAAGAACAGAATCAGAAGACTCATACTTCCCAGTTCCAAACCTACTACAGAGCTACAGGAATCAAAACAGTGCTCAGTGTGGCACCAGCATAAAGGGAGACGTTGGGACCAATGGACCAGAATAGAAGGCCCAGAAAAATCAACCTCATATCTATGGTCAATCTATTTTCAAAAGAGGGCCAAGTCCATTGAATGGGGGGAATAGTCTCTCAACAATTGGTGCTGGGAAAACTGGAAATCCACATGCAAACGAATGAAGTTGGATCCCTATCTTACACCGCATTCAAAAGTTAACTCAAAATGGATCAGCAACCTAAACATAAGAGCTAAAACCATAAAACTCTTAGAAGAAATTGCAGGGGTAAATCTTCATGACCTTAGATTTGGCAACAGTTTGTTAAATATGACAACTAAAGAAAACAACAGAAATTAGACTATCAAAGTTAAAATCTTTTGTGCATCAAAGGACACTATCAAGAGAATTAAAAAAACAACCCATAGAATGGGAGAAAATAGTTGGAAATTATACATCGGATAAGGGATTAATATCCAGATTAAATAAAGAACTCCTAAGATTCTACACAAAGACAAACAACACAATTTAAAAATTGCCAAAGAGCTTGAACAGACATTTCTCTAAAGAAGATATACAAATGGCTAATAGCCACATAAAAAGATATACAACATCATTACCCATTAGGGAAATGCAAATCAAAGCCTCAGTGAGCTACCACTTCCCTCCTAGTAGGATAGCTAGAATCATCAAAAAAAGGGAAACAACAGGCATTGGAGAGGATGCAGAGACTGGAACTCTCGTGCACGGCCAGCAGGAATGTAAAATGGTGAAGCCACCGTGGAAAACACTTTGGTGTTTCTTCAAAAAGTTAGACATAGTTACCGTATGACCTGGCAATCCCACTCCTAGGTGAAGACCCTGAAGAACTGAAAGCAGGACTCAGCCACCACTTGTGTGTGTATGTCCAGAGCAGCACAGTCACGGTGGCCCAAAGGTGGAGCCAGCCCAGGTGTCCCTCCACAGGTGAGCAGATAAGCCAGTTGCAGGTCTGTCCCCTACAGTGGGTGCCAGTCAGCCATAAAAAGGAACGAAGTTCTGCGACATGCTACAACACGGATGAACTTTAAAGACCTTTGCCATACACAAACAACCACATTGCATAATTCCACTTATACGAAATATCTAGAACAGGCAATTTCACAGAGACTTAGAACAGACTAGAGGTAACCAGGGGCTGGGGCGGGGCGCGTTTGGGGAGTTATTGCTTAACAGTTACAGAGTTTCTGTTTGAAGTGATTAAGAAAAAGTGGGAAACAGATTATGGTGATAGCTGCACAACATCATGGATTTAATTAATGCTACCACTTAAACATGGTTCAAATTTTATGTTATATATATTTCACCACAATAAAAAAATAATCTCCAGTGGTTTTCCAATCCACTTAGTATAAAAATCCAAACTCTCTCTGGTCCCTGCAAGACTCCATACACCCCAGCTCCCGGCCGCCTCTCCATCCTTCTACCTTCACCCATGGTTTTTCCTTCTGCCCCTCAAATGCACCGAGCTTGTCTCTGCCCAGGGCCTTTGCACGTGCTGCTCCCCCATCCGTCAGCTGGGAGCACTCGCCTCAGATCTTCCCAGGACTGGACTCCTCCCACCATCGGCTCCCAGCTCAGGGGCCTCCACAGAGGGGTCTTCCCTGGGCCCCCAGGGGCCCCTTGGCAGCACCTGCATGTGCCCTTGTTTCTGTCTTCCTTGGGACGCTCTATTGTCCATCTCTCCCACTGAAATACAAGCTCGGTTGGGGTAGACCGTGTCTGTTTTGCTTGTGGCTGTGTGCCCGGTGCCCAGGTGTGCTCAGCACACAGAGGGTGGCGTTTTAAAGTTGTTAAACACAGGAAGGCAGCCCGGAGAGCCTACAGTGACCAGCCCGGGTCCTGGCTGGGTGGGGGATCCCAGTACACGTGCACTCTCCAGTGTCTGGCTGTTCTTTGGACTTAGCTACCTCACGCAAAGGAGCCATGACAAATTCTGGCTCACAGTCCTTCCTGGGAGTCAGCCTCATTTCTCTTCATTTGTCATAATTTATCAACAAGAATCTACTGATGCAACAGGTCTGGGAGAAAACGGAAATAACAGATGTGTTGTCAGGAGCATGTCTCTCTTTGGAAAATGTCAGTTGTTACAATTATAAAGTTATTTATGCAATGAAAAAAAGAGAAATGTGTGTGTATGTGTGTGTGTGTATGTGTGCGTGTGTATATGTATATGTGTGTGCATGTGTGTATGTGTGTGTATGTATCTGTGTGTGTATACATGTGTGTATGTGTGTGTATCTCTGTGTGTATACATGTGTGTATGTGTGTATGTGTGTGTATATGTGTATGTGTGTGTATCTGTGTGTGTATATATATGTGTGTGCATGTGTATCTGTGTGTGTATCTGTGTGTGCACGTGTGTGTGCATTCTCAATACGAGCATGTTGAGGAGCTGCTCTGCCTGCAGTGCTGTTTCAGTAGGAAGTGCACTTGGAGTTACCTGAGGACGGAGGGTTGGTTGCTCTGTCGGGGTGTCTGTCTGTGCAGGCGTGGGCCCTGCCTGAAGGAACTGAACCACACAGTGGAGTGTGGGTGTAAGGAAACCATTTAAAATGTCTCAAATTCTATCCTCAGTGATTTCATCATAAAAGATACCTGCCTTGAGTACCAACGGGCATGATTTTGTATGTAAATCAAATCAGTAGCCACGCTGGACAGAGGATGGGAAGGGAAATGTTTAAAAATTCACTCTAAAAAACTTCCTTCTGCTGGAGGAACAGGGGCGCGCGTGCACAGGGTGTGAGAGAGAGCGAGACGTGGGGAGCCGAGCGGCATGTGGGGGCCACGGCGGGGCCCCCTGCTGTGTCACCCTGGACCTGCCCCTTCCCCTCTCTGGGCCCCGTTGCACAGGGAGGCCCAGGACCAGCTGAGCCCGCAGGGGTCCCTTCCGGCAGAGTCCTAACACAGCAAATGGGGCAGGGAGGTCTAGGGAGGTCTGGGGTGGGGGGCGAGCTGGGCGTTAGGCTGGTCAGCAGTGGGGCCGCTGGCACCGGCCTCGAGGGTGGCACCGGAGCTGCTGAGAAGTCTGTTGGGTGTCGGCCTGTTTCTCCATTCACCGGCTGTGCTGTGACGCAGACTCGACACCGGGTGACCACAGCTCAGCTTGGAGAAGGGGGAGGGGAAGGCAATGGATGACCCCAGCCTGTCTCAGAGCTGGCCACGGAGGCCCCCGGGCAGTGGACCTGGCAAGACACGGCCTCTCTTGGGGTGGGCCCACTGCTGAGCTCCAGGTGGTCCGAGGTGGCCCAGGCCTGCGGGAGAAGTCAAAGGGCAGCTGAGCTGCAGGCTTTTAGTTGAAGAAAGGAGGTGCCCGAAAGGAGCTTTCGTCCACCTGAGAGGGCCAAGGCATGAGCTCAGCAAGGGGGACACGCAGTGGGAAGGACAGGATGGCCTCTGGAGTCTGACGGGCTCGGGTTGAAAGGGGGGTATTTCAGGCCCCCTGACTCTCAGGGCAGAGGGGCCCCCTCCTCCATACCCCACAGCCCCGACCTCCCCTTGGCCACAGTCACAGCACACTGGGCTGTCAGCATCCATTTCCCTGTGAATTCCGAGCCTAGGAGCCTGGGGCTGCAGGCTGCCTTCCTTCACTCATTCAGCGACATTTCTGAGCACCCACTAAGCGCACTTCCAGATGAACCTCCCGAGACAGCCGCTGCTTCCTCAGATCTATATTCTCTCACTCATATCCTGCAGGGTTCCCAAATGATTTTAATAGACTTTCACAAATAATTTTAAAAACTAAAATGAAATAATGTGGAAATCAGGGTTAGGGGGAAATAATGATAGAAAAATAACATAAAGCCAGTGGGGAAGTGGCTGCTGATTTGGCTGGGTTCCCCAGAGGCCAAGCACAGTGGAAAATAAGATCTGTTGTAAGGTTGAGAGTGTGAGATCGAGTCCCCCTGGGACACAGAATCTCCTTCTGGAACTGACCCGCGCAGAGCACAGCGGCCTGGCTCCTGGGCACTCCGGACACTCCGGTGCTCCAGGGCACGATTTGGGACATGGATGACAGCGTGGCACCCTGCAGCCTTCAGACCACCCTCCTCCTTTTGACACAACAGGGTTTAAGGTGGGAATCAGGCAGCCAAGAAAATGAGGTTCTCTGCCCCCAAACCAAGGTCTGCTTTGTTCATTAAGGGAAGACCCTTTATGTATTCAGCCCCGGGGTGGGGGCTCAGTCTGCCAATAAAAGTGGGGCAGGCACCTGCCTCTCCGTGAAGGAGGCTGAAGGGGGGTAGCACAGGGTCAGGGGGCAGCGTGGGGATGGGGCAGCGCGACTGCTGCTCAGCAAACACCTCCAAGACACGGTGGCTGACAACAGCCATTGTCCTTTGCCCGTGATCGTGTGGGTCACATAAGGAGGGGCTCCGCTGGGCAGCTCTCCCCTGGCCATGTGGCACAGGTTGGGGCTGGTGCTGGAGGACCCCGTTCTGAGACGGATTCTGCCCTCCAGAGCCCAGCACCCTCCCGCCCCAGACCCCCTTCTCTCTCCACTGCCCACCCCCAAGGCCCCTCTACAGGGACCCTTCTCCCTTCTCTCAGGGTGGCTGGCTCCCAGGGGCAGAGAACAGGAGCTGTCAGGCCGCCAAAGGCTGGGGCTGAGTGACAGACAGACTCCACTCTGGGGGGGCCGTGGGGAGACACATGGTTATGATCGTCCGAGGAAAATGCCATGGTCACAGCAGACGTCTTAGCTCAGAAGCAGCTCAGCTCATGTTCTCAGGCCCACCCATGGCAGGGACTCAAGCCAAGCCAAAAGCAAACATTTGCTGAATGTCTCTCCTTCAAATCAAGAGCTTCCCGGGTGCTAGCAAAGCCCACCCGGTTAAGGGGAAGGAGACCCCATACTGTTAAGGGGGATTGTTAAGGGGACATGGAGACTGGGGCCAGAAGCCCCTCTACCCTGCCCTGTCTGTCCCATGCCCCACCCCCTACCCCCCACCTCCAGCTCAGCTGATCTGCCTCTTCCTGTCAGAGGAGAAGTGGTACCCATTTCTCTGGGCCAACAACACAGCTTCCAAGAGAAAAATGTGATTTTTAAAAGCAACTTGGAAATGACCGCCTGCCGTGTTGCTTGCTTAATTAACAGGAAAGCAACCGGAGACCCCGTGCAGCAAGGCTCCAGATGGGGGGCGGGCGTCCGCAGCCGGGCTCTGGCTGGGGGGCGCTGGGGGGAAGCACTGCTAGCCAAGTGCACCCGTAACACATGTGGGGCTCAGGGCAAGGGTGCAAGTGGGGGCCCACCACCTCATGTCTAAAGATTTCAAGTTATAAATCAAGTAAAAGCCCCATGTCGGGACGTTTGTTTTATCCTCCTGACTTGACAGTGACACTTTCACCATGACCTGGAAGGCCAAGCTCAGGTTTGGACTTTTTAACCCCTCCGAGTTCTGGGCTGGAGTGGGGTGGATGCAGGGCCTTCGGTTTCCCCTGGCCCCCAACTGTGCCTTGACCTGGGGGCCTCTCATCCACACACTTATGCCTCACCTGTGCCACCCAAATCCTGGCCAAGGGCCACTCCTTGGCCACCCTATGGGAGGGCAGCCTGGAAAAGAGGCCTGAACAGCCTCTGTAAGTGGGAAGGGAATTCTGGGATGCCCAGGTGGCAGGCGCAGGCTCGGGGTGGGCAAGACCCTGGGCCCGTGGTGGGGGGAACAGATGTGGCCCGAGTAGGGTGTGGCAGGGCCCCTCTGGAACACAGGCAGTCCCAGGCTGGCTCTGATGTCTACTTCTCGCCTGAGGAGGCTGAGCCCGAGGGCCCAGGGCCGCTTCTCCTGTTCCTTTCCTGCTGGGCACCAATGCCCGCTTCCTTGGAAGGCCCAGGCCTGACGGCGCCTCCTCCGTGAAGCCGTCCCCCACCCTGGCACACTGAGGCGCCCCTCCTCTCCTGCCCCCTGCCCCCCCGCCAGGGCGCTGGCCGCAAGGGCTGCTTGCTGTCTGGGAGAAGGCCTGACCTACGGGACCGGGGGTAACAGCCATCCATCAGCCCGCACAGTGCCGGGTGCCATCGGGGATCAACCACAGCTCAACGAACGAAAGGAGGGTGAACGGTCGGCTTGGTGCTTTTCATCTCCACCCCCTGCCCAGCGCAGGCACCAAGCACCCCACTCCCATTCGCCGGGCGATTTCACACTCTCCTTGTCTTTAACCACCATCCAGGGCTGGTGACCCCAACTCCAACCTGTGGACCCCACCCCTCCACACCTCCACGGCGCTTGCTGGAGGCACTCCTGGTGCAACCAGGGCTGAACTCACCCCGTTCCCTTCCTCTCTGTCCCCTGCCCCGGGTCTCCACGCCACGGAAGGCCCAGCAGGAGATGACCTGCCCTGCTCTGCCCTCGCTCTCGCCACGCACTGCCACCCCCCAAAGCTGATGCCACCACCTGCTCGGTTTTCTGACTCCATGGCCCTCGTCTCCGCCGTGCTTGGCTGCTGAAGACACACCCTGGCTTCCTTCGCACTGCCCCTTTGTCCACGCTCCGGTACTAGGTTCGAAGGAGATTCTTGGCTGAGAGAAATACGGATTTTCACAGTGGGCCCTGGCACAGCCCTTCAGACCCAGGAGATCCCTCTCCACAACACGACCTTGGTTCTGGGGACCAGGGGGCCCTCCTGCCTGGCCCCGGCCCTGCACCTGGAGGGACCCTGCTGCACAGCAGTCAGAGGTGAGGCGGAGAGGACCAGTTACAAACCGCCTGAGTGACCTGAGGGCTGTCAGTGCAAACAGAACAGCCAACTAGGGAGATGTGCTGGGTGCTGCTGCCAGAGCCAAGGATGGCTTGCAATTAGCATGTAAGAGCTAGCATGCAAATCAGGGTGCTTGAAAACAGTTTGTTCTCTTAAATAATTAAATCATCCCCACCACTATCTTCCGTGCAGCCCAGGACACATGTGCTCAGGAGACAGAGGCACAGGAGAGGCGAGGGGGCCTGTGCCTGAAGCCCCCGGGCTGCCCCTTGTAGCCATGGGCCCGCAGGCCCCGCGTGCCATCTGGGAGCGGGGTCACCATTCAGCCCTGTGAGCCTCTGGTGTTAAGGAGACTGGACAAGACCACAAATACCCCCCAGGAGCATCTGGCACCCCCCCAGCGGGGTGCAGGGGGGCCTGTTCTGAGTCTACTGGCATCACGCTGTCACATCTGCCCATCACTCAACGTGGGTATGGACTCAGGCATAGGACAGGCCTCTACGTTCCTCTTCCTTCGATACAATAGGGAAGAGAATCATACTTAGGAGGGCCTTAACCAAGCACTGGTTAGGTGCTAACCCCAGCAACAGGCGTTTTTCAAACATTTCATTTGTGTCTTCTTATAACCCCATACGCTAGGCTTTACAGAGGGAAAAACCTGAAGAGAGGTTAAGTGATTTGACTAAAGCCACGGAGCTGGACTGGATTTAAAACCTGGTCTGCCTGAATATACAGTGTAGGATCTTTTGCCACAGCCACAGAGGGGCCTGGTCCGCAGAGAGAGTGAAGAGATCTGTGGATCTACCTGGGGGCCCAAGCGGCCATAGAAATGCCTTGAGTCTTGGGGAACTGGAGCCCTGCCCCCGACGGTGCAGCTACACAAGGAGACAACGGCTGGTGGCCATATCAGGAAATCCTCACAGCCTGTGGAGCCCTGCAGGCTCATTCACTCATTCATTCCTCCGTTCATCACTCATTCACGAGCAACTCTCAGTTAAACAATCCCCACGCCCATGCTAGGGGCTAGGAACAAAACAAAGTCCCTGACTTTGAGGTACTTACTTCTGGTAGGGGAAGAAACAAAGAAATTAGAGATGAAAATCGGTGTGCATGCAGTCAGGCGGTGGTAAGTGCAGTCACGGACAAAGCAGCATGAGGAAGATGGGAGGCTGCTTGGAGGAGGCTGCCTGGGTGGTCCCTGTGGGGAGGGGACACTGAGGCTTGGAGGAGGGGAGCCCCGGACCTCGGGGAGGGCTAGTGCCAGGTGAGCCATGGTGATGGGGTGGCTGTGGCTGGAGGATGAGAACAGAGGAGCAGCAGGACTGAACGGGGCAGGGCTTCCAGACCAGGCTTGGGGCTTTGATCTGGAAGCCCCTGGAGGGTTCTCAACAGAGGAGAGACATGAGTTGACTTATATTTTGCCAGGATCACTCGGGAGCCTGAGAGCAGAAGAGATGGACATGGGCAGAGAGGAAATCAGGGAGGCGAGTCTGGAGGCCCCTGCCCTGAGGGGCTGGGGAGAGAGGATGGTGGCGTGGGCCGGTGGGAGCAGGGATGGGGAGAAGTGGTGAGATCTCGCCGTGCAGCGAAGGCAGAGCTGACAGCATCTGAGATGGAAAGGGAGGAGCATGGGTGAGAGGCAGAGAAAGCAGGGACCGAGCCTGGGCACCCAGAAAAATTCACCATGGATGAGGATGGGGAGCCAAGGCGCACTGAGATTTGGGAGTCTGGGGACCATGTCCTTGGCTGGGGTGGAAACGTGTGGGGCTGCACAAGGAGGAATGCCAGGGGCGGCTGAGGCCTGACCCGTGCCACAGCCTGGAAGAACCCGGAAAACATCTGCTAAGTGAATGAAGCCAGACACATAAGGCCATGTGCTGTCTGACTCCACTCACGAGACACACCCAGAGCAGCCCATCCACAGAGACAGACAGGGGGTCGGTGGGTGCCAGGGCTGGGGGAGGGGGAAACGGGGTGATGGCAATTGGGTGCGGTGCCTCTCTTTGGAGTGATGAAAACACGCTAACATTAGATAGTGGTGACAGTTGTACAACTCTGTGAAGATACGAAACACCACCTTAAAAGGGTGACTTTTCTGGTGAGTGAATTACAGTTCAAATTTTTGATAAAAAGGGTGGAGCATGTAGAGGGGACTGAAACTGTGGCCTTGAGGAGAAAGCCTGGGGGAGCAGGCACTGAGCACAGAGAGTGGGGTGTGCACCCGAGGACAGGGCCCAGGGCACTGCAACGGCAGAGGCGGGCGAGAAGGAGCCGGCCAAGGAGGCAGGAAAGGGGCAGCCGGCGCCATCCAAGAGAGAAGAGTGTCGCAGAGGCCAAGTGAGAGGGGGTCTTAGGGGAGAGGGATCTACAGCGACAGACACCAGTGATAAGACAAGAATGGTGAGGCCTGACCAGGGACCACAGGTGACACGGAGGTCACAGGGGACCCAGATGGTGTCTGGGTGGGGGGCAAAGCCGGGGTAGGGGCGTTAAGTTGCTGTAAATGTAGCAGAGAAGTGGGGTGATGCTGGAGGGGAGGTGGG
>PVKY010012018.1:0-11744 GCA_004027775.1 Bradypus variegatus | reverse complement strand
AAGTCTTGGTGGTTATCATTCACGCAGCCTACCTTTTCAAGTGACTTATTTCTCTTCAGATAGGGAAGGTCTGAGTTCACCATAATGAGCTGATGCTTTCTCCATAGTCTGTGGGAAAATTGAGAACATCACTGCTTTGAAGACCCAGGGGATGCGCTGGCCATGGCAGGCGGCCATATATAGGCGGACCAGCAGGGCACATGGTAGTGACCCACACAAGGGCACCTGGTTCCTGGTCTGCAGTGGTGCTCTGGTGAATGAGCGCACCGTGGTGGTGGCTGCCCACTGTGTGACCGACCTGGGGAAGGTCTCTGTGATCAAGACGGCAGACCTCAAAGTCGTCCTGGGGAAATTCTACAGGGATGATGACCGGGACGAGAAGACCATCCAGACCTTGCAAGTAAGAGGGGGCTGCAACCTGGAAACCAGGCCTTTCCTTCCCTCCTTCCCTCTTTTTCCTCCCTCTTTTCCTTCCTTTCTTCCATCTATCCATCCAGATATTTTTCCATCCATTCATCCATCTGTCCATCCATCCATCTATTCAAACATCTGCCCATCCATCCATCCATCCATCCATAAATCCATCCATTCATCCATCCAAACATCCAAACATCCATCCATCCATCCATCCATCTGTCCGTCCATCCATCCATCTGGTGTTGAGCTCTTAAAATGTACCATTCACTGAGAACAGATTAAAAAGAAATAAAGTATGGTTTTCACCCTGAAGAGCCCACAGTCAAGTGGAAGAGACAGACCAGTCTATTGTTATCAGTGAAACGAAAGATAAGCCCTGAGGAAATGCACCCAAATGTAGTTGAAGTAATAGAACATATACAAACAAACATTATAGGGTACCACAGATGTTAGCTTCTAGATCATTCTCCATCAGAGAGAATGATCAGCAAGGATTTGGAGCAGTTAGGTGAGACTTTGTGGAAAAGTCTTTGGAATGTTTCAGGCACAGCTCTATCTTACTGGCTTGAAGGTACATAAAGTGATTACAGTAGACCAGAGGTTGCAAACTGGTAGCCTGCAGAGCTTTGTGCTTTGATGGCCCTAACATAATTTTTTAAATCAGTTATTTACCAACATGTAAAACTCAGATAGGAATCTGGAGTCCTAGGTTCTCTGGCAAAATTAAAATGCTGGCCCAGTTTCTGCATGGCAATGATCAGCTGGAGCCAACTGGCAACTGTCCACTTTAGATGGGTGTGCACTCCTATTCTCTACAGCCCCACCTGCCCACTCCACTTATTTAATTCCACCTGCCAGGTCGCAGCAGCCTTCCAGGATGCAACCCTGGAAACAGAGCAATTGATTTCTACATTCCCTTGAGTAAATTCTCTCTGAATAATTACATCTGTGTCATAGACATTCTCTCCCGATAATTTAGCCTCAGGTTTGCTTGTGCTTGCCCACCGTGAGTTGGCTGCTCACCATCGCTTTCTGTTCTTCTGCTTGCAGATCGCTGCTATTATTCTGCATCCCAACTACGACCCCATCCTGCTCGACTCTGACATCGCCATCCTGAAGCTCCTGGACAAAGCTCGGATCAGCACCCAAGTCCAGCCCATCTGCCTGGCTGCCGCCCGTGACCTCAGCACCTCCTTCCAGACATTCCCCATCACCGTGGCCGGCTGGGACGTCCTGGCAGATGTGAGGAGCCCGGGCTTCAAGAACAACACGCTGCGCTTGGGGACGGTCAGGGTGGTGGACTCACTGCTGTGCGAGGAGCAGCATGAAGACCATGGCATCCCCGTGAGTGTCACGGACAACATGTTCTGCGCCAACCAGGACCCCACTGCCCCTTCCAACATCTGCCCAGCAGAGACGGGGGGCATCGCAGCAGTGTCCTTCCCGGGACAGGCGTCCTCTGAGCCGCGGTGGCATCTGGTGGGGCTGGTCAGCTGGAGCTATGATAAAACTTGCAGCTGGAGCCTCTCCACCGCCTTCACCAAGGTGTTGCCTTTTAAAGACTGGATCGAAAGGAACATGAAGTGAGCCTCAGGCCAGCAGAGCAGCTTTTCCACACATCTGTTCATACACGGTGGGGTACACGTGTTGCCTGGGCAAAGTGGACATGGAGTGTGATTTTGCCCATGACTTTGGCTCCACCAGGGCTTTTGATTTCAGGGACAAAGCTCAATGGAGAGCAAAGAGAGATTGGTTTCAGGTAGGCCACTGCCTCCCTCACTATATGGACAAACTGGAAGATGTCAGGGCTTGCAAGAATAGAGTTTCTTCAAAAAAGACAATATGAATAGCAAAGCAAACTTCCCCATTCGATTGGGTGGTACAGATGTCACGGTCAGCTCTGGTTGAGAGAAGATTGGCTGGGGAGGTCTGGGCTTCATGAGGCCACTTCCAAGGCTTCAATCAAACCATGCTCCAAAGAGCCTCTTGCAGGACAGCCCAGGACAGCAGAGCTTGGATACAGTCCGGTCCTTTTCTTTTCCAATTCCCTGTATACATTTTAATAAAACAAAGGTTGACTTCTGACCTTCAAAACAAAAGTGTGACAGCTCTGATTCCTGCTTGTGGCTTCTCTGTGCTGCACATAGTAGACCCAATGAGTTCATGACCCTTTGAAACTAGAGCCAGGAGTTATAATCCCAAAAAGTGCATCTGGCAAAGCCAGTGTCATCTTTTCAGTACTCACCCTTGGAGCTTGGTGGATAATGGGCTGGGAGAGGAGGGACATGGTTCCAACAGGTAAGGCACAAATAGGGAAGTACCAGGGATGAGATGAGTTCTAGTGCCTCCTGGTTCTTGTGTTCTAGATCTAGCACAAAAACTCCTGCTCTGAATTTCCATAAATCTTTATGTTACATTTTTATAGCGTCTGAGCTATAATCACACATTTATTCATGCTAGATTTAGAAAGTGTAGCCTCACTGTGGTTTTCATCTCCAGCCCCATCCCTGGCTCCCACTGGGTAGTGGAGTTAAAAACTGAATTCAGTCCAATCAGATCTTTAAATAATCTCTTCAGTAACATTCTCTCTTTGGGTGAATTTCTTTTTTATCCTTTCTTCCCTTCTCTCACCAGATTTTTCCTCTTGAAGATG
The DNA here is from genome assembly GCA_004027775.1 of Bradypus variegatus. NCBI lineage: Eukaryota > Metazoa > Chordata > Mammalia > Pilosa > Bradypodidae > Bradypus > Bradypus variegatus. The sequence continues at coordinate 8,674 of PVKY010012018.1, read as the reverse complement.
GCGTCCTGGAGTCTTACATGACTTCAAGCATTGGGATAAAGTGGGGACCCCTGAGTTCCCTGAGTTCCGTGGGTGTGTGTGGTGGGTCTTTCCTGTAGCTGGGCATTGTGCTGACAGTTACGGCTCAAGTCTGTAACTAGTGTGACTTGTGCTACGTTTTCTCTCAGCCTCCATGGGTCCCAGGTGTCCTCCCTGCTGATTTGTCCTCACTTCAGCTTTTGCTGGTCCTGTGGTACTCCTGAGATCTACTGGACTCTCCTATTTGACCCGATTGAGACTCCCCAGCACTCAGTGACTTCCACCTCCTCCCTTGGGGGCTTGCAAGAATTTCTCCATCATTTACATAGCACTCGAGAGCTGGGAGCCCAGTGTTGTTGCAGGGCATTCTGGGATACATTCTCCTCCTGTGGTCCCAAACAGGAGCTCTGATGTTCCCTCAGCCTGAGCAAACTTCTCCATCAAGGACTTTAGACCATAGAAAGGAAGTGAGGACATGTTTGTCTCCCAACCTGCTTCCCCATCTCTCTACATAATCCCTTGAGTCAGAAGGGAATCCCTTGTTCTTTCTCTTTTTGTCAGTCTTTCTATAAGTCACAGCCTCCTCCTTTTACCCCCATCCTCATGGCCTAGTCTACAAGCAGTGTATCAGTTATCAGTTGCTGAGTAACAAATTACCCCAAACTTAGTGGCTTAAAACAATTCATGTTAATTGTCTCACAGTTTCAGTTGGTCAGGAATTTGGGAGCAACTTAACACAAGTTTGCAGTCAACATGCTCTCCAGGGCTGGAGTCTTCTGATGGTTTTTCTGGGCCGGAGGCTTTGATTCTGCGGATACTTATTGGGTCACTCAAAGGTTGTTTTAATCTTTGAAGCTTGGTTCTTGAGAAAAGTAATGGATGTTGCATCAAGGAGATCTGAGTACAAATTCCTGTCTTACAACTTCCTTATTAAGTGATCTTCAGCAAGTTACTTAGTCTATCTACTTCAGTTTCATCTATTAAACTGGCATAATAAAATCCATCTTTTGTGGTAGCTGTGACAATTAAGTGAGAGATTGTGTAAAGCAGTGAGCTTAGTGCTTATCCTGTACTTTGGCAATTTTGGCAGGATCAGGGCTGTACAGCTGGGTACAGCTCCCTCAAGTCTCCACATCTTCTTTGTAACTGACACAGCGCATGTCACCCAATGGGTGCCCAGGCTCCTTCTCTCTTTTCACTAACTCTGTCCTGACCCCTCGCCTGGGCCATCCTGCTTCTCACTTTCGTGATAGTCTCTTTCTACCTAGTGTCATTGTCTGCCCTTGCCCCACCACTCAGATTTGGTTTTCATTCATATCATCTCAGCTCTGACTCTGACCCCCTCAGATGCTAAATCTGTCCCTGTGGACTGATGACACCATCCCAGCTGCTTGGTTAATAACCCCATGACCATTTGCCACCACCCCTGAATCTTTCCACCCTAGCACTACTGTATGGGCTCTAAGCACTCAAACACACCAACCCAAGAGTCAGATCAGGGCAAGAGAGTCACACATGAGCCCATCCCTTGGTCATATCTGGCTGCTGTAGGACTGTCTCCCATTATCCTTCATAAAATGTGCCTCACATCTTAAGATAGGACTCTAACTACAAGAACAAGAGGCCCCTTCTCAGCAGGAAATCTGGAACATACATCAGTCAGGGCTTGATCAGAGAAACAGAACAACTAAGAGTGATGTAGAATAAAGGATCTGATCATATGCAATGTGAGCACTGGTGAAGTCTGTTCCTTTGCACCTGGTGTGGGCGCTAAAATCAACTGGGCTAGCATTTGGGAAGGAAAGCTGGCTATGAGATAAGGCACAGTAGGGCAAACTGGAACCCACAAGGACAAAAGGGAACTCATGTTTGTCTCTTGCCACTTCCACCCATCATGATGTGAGTGACCCGCAGAAGGCGCTGACCCCCTTTTGCCAAGTAGCTGGCTGCACATGACCCTGGTTAAAGACTCAGAGAAGCTGGAGGAAGATCTCCAGCAGGTGCTGGAGGAGCTGTGGGCCTGGGGCTGTCTTACCCCAGCAAGGGGAGCTAGCAGATCAGTGACATTGTGCTTGAGCTACCACAGTGCCTGGCGCCCTCTACCAACTTTCAGAGCACAATGGTTGCTGCTTCGCTTCTTTCAAAACCTCACATATATTTCTCTTATGCCCACTCCAACCTGGAACCATACAGAGAAGGGGATTCTACAAACATAGTTCCTGCTTAGCTAAATTGATAAACAAAACTGTCACCAGTAATGGAACATTAATACTGGAAAGAGTGGCTATCAGTTGCGGAAGGCTTCAGGGGGATCTGGAAACACCTGTGGCTTCTGGAATAGCTTGGTTCTGGTTCCTTTTCTATTGTTTAATACACATGCAGTCCCTGATATCTATGTTCTGTTGATTAGGCCTTGGTGCCTTGGAGGTGGCCAGCACCCACAGCCAGGCTATGGGGTTCTCTTGTTGAAGATAAACACAGAATGCCAATATCAGGCAAGATTGTTCCATGACTGTGATGGATCAATACAAAAACAAGGCCATTTTATATCTTGTCTAAGAACAGAAGAAAGCAAGGTTATTATGCAAACTACACAAATACCAAATATCCCCCTCTCCTGGTTAATATGAGTGACTGCGGCTTCTTTACCAATTATGGATTTAGCCTCCATCTATTCTTCCTTCCTTTTAGAGACGGTTTATTGAGAACCAATTACAGAATTACCCCTGCTTCTGATCTAGAACAAAACCTCACTTTTTGGAAATCTCCTTGTGATCACTGGACACAGGCCTGAATCTTTAATGTTCTAATGTTCTAACACTCTCTCGATGAGACCCCCCCCCGCCCAGTTCCCAATGATGTGTTTCTGTGCTCCTCCCTCATTGCAAGGAGCAATCAAACCAAGCTATTCAACTATAGATGTGCTCTGGTGGTCTTTGGCTGGAGGGGATTGACTATGTATATAAAATAATGGGAAAATATATAAAAATGTGTATATAGAGAAAGCATAAAATTTAATTAAATATGTGATTTACGCAAGAGCCTTACTTGCCTTGGGAAAGGCCAGGTTTACACACTACATGAACTTCAGGGAGTTATTGAGTAGTCAACTCACACCATATCTCTTGCATGAACTCCAACAGGAACTGAAAGGAAGGGGCAATTCAAGTACTTTTCAGGATGGGGAAAGGATAGGAAGTTTGAAAATGCTGTTGAAGTCTAAGCATGTGGAAATAAGTCTGGTAATCAGTGGAGTGGGGTTAGGTACCAGGAAGGGATGGGCAGAAATAAATGGAAGCTAGGAGTTAGAAGACCCAGGAAGGCTGAGAGCTAAGAGCAGTGGGATTATGTAAGTGGGAGTTATCTGCATAAATTTCAGAGACAAGCACCACTGCCTACAGTAAATTTTATCTATTTCCTCATGGGCATGAGTGTATGTGTGCACAGGTGTGCGTGTGGGGGGGGGGTAGGTGATGCAGGCTTTAGACTTATTATAAGGGACCAGTTCTAGATGGACAAGAAGGAAATTTGCAGCCATCAAACTTTCTATCATAATACCTGTTATCCCACTGAGTTATGAGTATATGATTTGAATATAAATCTCCATAGTTCTTTGGGGTTAAGAATTTCATGTTGTCTAACTTGTCACCCACTCAAAACTTATTGGGCCTTCCACATTTACCTCCTGTATCAGAATGTTAGTTGATAAAATCTCTTCCATCTTCAACTCAATTAAGAATTGTGTTTTCATTGATTTTCTACCTGTCTGTCAAAAACTCATCAACCAAAATCTATTGAGTGCTTCCTATGAGTCAAGCCCTGGGAATACTAAGGATGGATGAAAACGGACTAGTGCTTGCCCTTGGTCATATATATATATATATAGTCCCAGAAGTAAATGCATAATTATAAACCATGATAAGTACTAGGAAGGGATATACAGCATGCTGTAAGACTGCATACCATGGGGAACTGACTTAATCTGGAAAGGATGGACGAAAGGCTTGCCTTTCTGAGGAAGAGAGGCTGCACTGAGAAGTTAGCTACTAAAAGAAGGGTAAGGGATAAAGAAGAGCATTTCCAGACAGAAGGAACAGCGTATGCAAAGACTTTGAGGAAGATAGCTTCTGGTATACTGGAGGAACTGCTGGAAAAGCAGTATGATTTCAGGGGAAAGAGTGAGAGGAGAGTGTTGTGAAGTGAGGATGGAGACGGGGAAGGAATCACATCATGCAGGATCACTTTGGGATCTGGGGGACATGGGTGAGAGGGCACTGCCAGGCCACACTGTACCCGAGTTCCTCGTGTACTAGGAATTATTAGTGAGGTCATCAAGTATGGCACTTGGTTCTGTTGTCCTTTCCACCTAGACACTAATGGAGACCTTGAGTCTTGTTGCACTGACACAACGCATTTTGTTCTAATAGAGCAGTTTCTTAAATGAAGACAAGATGAGTTAAAAGCAGCAAGCTGACAGCCAAAGCAAGATGCAAAGAAGTGAGGCACATTTTATATCCTCACTCCCGCCTTATCCCCCCACCCCTTTTAAGATCCTGTGAAAATGTTAAGTGAAATGGTTTGCATCCCTAGGGCTTGGGGAAGTTTATCTTTTCAAGGCTGTTGGAAAGATGAGAACACTTTGGAGTGGTTTGGTGGCAATTTGTGGTCTCTTTTTGCTTTTCTTGGCAGCGGGACTTGCTTTCCCTGGCAGGGCTCTGCCCGGATGTGCAGTTGAGGCCCAGCATTTTAAGAAGCCGGTCTCAATGGCTGAGTTTTTTACGGCTCACTTCACATTTGTATTCCAACTCTCCAAGTGTTTATCCCAAGTTTGGTGGACTAGGTTTGATGCAGAGCTTTGTCAAGAAAGGGGAAAAAAAAAAGTCAGTAGGTAAAATTAGGGAATAATTTTCTCAGGTAAAGGATAAAATCAGAAAGAGAATTCTTGGAAAAGAAAACAGTGTCCTGTTCTTGGATTTAGGGTTTCTAGGAAAAGGTAATTCTATACAAATGAGAAAGAAAGAACATTATTCATCAAAAAATATACTGAATTCAGGAAAATTTGTGTATTTTCAGTGGAAAGGGGAAACAGGGCATTACAAATAAAACAGTATCCAGGTGCTAATAAATGAAACCTCAGTGTGACTTGAGATACCTTTCAATTTACTGTCGTTATACTAGGCATGATCTAGATCTTCAAATTTTGATTGAATGAAATTGAATCTATAATCTCAATTAAGAACTAAATTACCTGGTTGCTATCCCTTTCTCTTAATAATACATGAGAAAAATACTCATGGATTTGCTACAAAGCCTCTCTCAGAATTACCAGAGTAATTTCTTGGAGAAGTGAACAGAGACAATTGAACAAGGAACACATGATTTCATGAATTTTCTGAGATACCAGAGCCTGGCTTGACTCCTTGATCCAGTCCTTCAGCGAAATCATTTAACATTTCACCACAATGGAGCTGGGATCAAGCCAAGAAACCCCCCCAGAAGATAAAACTTTCTCCTCCATCCTTTTGCCCATTGTGAGGCTGTCACCACTTAGCACTGCAGTGTCCCAGCGGAACAAAGGGGAGGGGGCCATAGCTACATAGTTGGCAATCTTTGCTATGATTAGAAGAAACTGGGGGTAGAAATTAAATACCAGCAATCACTCTCAAAAAGTACTTCCACTTTATACAGGATCAAGCTACTAAAAAAGAGACAGTCATTCCAATTCAAAACTTTATGGTTTTTATGGTGGGCATAAAGAATTTGTGCTAACCCTGACATTTTGCCTCAAGTCATTTTTTAGAAGATGCTGACATACAGAAATGATATGCTGAGAACTCCCAATTCATCTTTTTTCCATTGTCTCCTTTCCTCCTTCATCTGTACTAAATAAACAGAATGAATCCACACTCTTTCAATTAGAATTCATCAGGCAATAAGTCTAGGTACTAAGTGTCTCAGCCTTCCCAAGCTCTCTACTTAATGAGACAGTTTCTGCCCAAAGAGTGGATTACATGCAGACCAAGTTCTTAGTCTGAACTGAGGTTTCTGTGAAGCAAGGTCTCTTTCCTCATCAGCTAGAAAGTGAGATAAAAATAAAGCACCCTTACTTTTCTTTTGCTAATGTGTGCTAAACAGAGAAGAATGAATGAACCCAACTTATATGTCACTGCTTCCAGCACCCAAGAGATGGATGACTGTCTTTTATTTTTCTCTCTTCAGTGACCAAATTTGACAGAGATACAGACTGGCTCATCTGTGGCTGCATTGTGTGGTTGGATCCAAAGTATTACAACCAGACTTTTGAGTCACGACGGTGGCAGCAGCCAGGAAGCTGACCCAACCAAGATGATAATAGCTACCCCCGTGACCAAGAACTGTGCGGAGTGCTTTATGTGACATCGCCACATGTAGTTCTGAGATGTTTTTACTATCCCCAGTGATGCCCAGAAGGGTTAAGCAAATTACGGGAGTCATTCAAAACAGGAGGAAGGAATGCCAAATTCAACTTGAATCTCACTGCCTCAAACATGGGTGAGGCAAAGGATTCCCACGTCTGTCTAATCCAGCAGAATGTGTTATAAATTCTACCGTGACCACCTTAGCATTCTTAATACAGGTTAATGAGCTGAGGCTGCTCACTGTGAAAACTGTTCTTCTGCTAGTTAGCACTTGAAACCCTCTTCTGTCTCAAACTTCTTTGTTTTCAATTTAGTTTCAGCCTTCTCTGTATTCTCTCTCTGCTGCTCTTGGCTTCCGGGCCAATACTGTAAGAGAATGGTTTAGTATCTTTCCTTTAAAATAGGAACACTATACAACAATTTTCATTCATGGTTTTCATTCATCCTAAAAATAGCTCACATTTTAAAAATTAGCATATTCAGGCTAATTGTGTTAAAGAATGGGCCCCAGATATCCCCCTCTATCTTACTTATTTTTCCAAAAACCTTAAGAAAGTTTTAAGGCCTAGTCTTGCCATCTTAATGATTGCATCAACGTTTTAAAAGATGGGTCCAGACAAGCAGCTTATAATTCCTTTATTTGGGAAGGCAGGGGACAGGCATTTAGTGTGCTGCTCCCACGTGCAGGCTCTGCTAAATCTGCTTTACATACATAAACTTTGTAGCTTCAAGAATTGTTTCCATTTTACAGAGGAGGGAGTTAAGGCTTAAGGGGATTCAGTGACTGCCTCCATGACGTGTGGTAGAGTTGGGACTTGAACAGAGAGCCTGCTTGACTTCAAAGCCCAGACTTGCTTTACCAGAGCAGCTGCACAGAAACACCGAAAGGACAAGTCCGTTCACTGGATGGTCCTGACCTTGCAAAGAACCGCAGATATGAACGTCCCACCTAATGAGCTGATGGGTGGCTTTCTCACTGCTAAGTTCTGGAGACTAACAACAATCTTAAAGAGCAAGGCAGATGAAATGGCAATTGCATTCAGGGGAAAAAGTCAAATTCATATTTCTCAGACATTAATAGTGACAGTCCCTGTTGGAGGGGCAACCCTTGGGTCACTTGGCTGCTATTTCTCTCTCTAGGTCACTTTCTTCTGATGAACTTTGCACATTGAAACATTTCTCCTCTGTTGTCATCATGAGGGGGAAATGGTCTCATTCAACAGCCTTTTATGGAAAAACAGGGTAGGACATTTTTTCCTTTTCTATATTAGGAGGGTGTTTCCCCCACACTATGTGGAGATGCAGCAACCAATCTCAAGCAATCCAAAGGAGAACCAAGACAGGGAATGAATTTCTCTGAAGAACACAATAGGGGAGGGGAGAATCTTTGTCCCTTCTTTTGTCCAAGCTCCTGTAGTAATGGAAGGAGAAAACTGAGAATTATAGAACTTAGAACTAGACAATTTGAGGCCATCTGGTGACCTTCTTCATGGTATAAATAAACCTCCTTCTCATCTTTAGCAAATGGCCTGGCAGACTCTGCTTCTCTGCTGGAATATCCCTTGTGGTGCAGAGGCCTCACACGGCATGGCGGCAACCTGTTCAAATAATGATGGCATTATTGTCACTACAGATTATAGAACAGAGAGGTTAAAAGCAAGGTTCTGCAGGAAGATGGCTTGCTTTCAAATCCAAGCTTCATCCATTTGACTCTGTAGATCCATTCTCCAGCCTTCTCAAGCCTGCTGTGTTCACCAGGGAAGCTGAACTGCAAGGACCACATACGGCCTGTCCCAACAGGCTCTCCTGCCCACTGGCTTCCAGCTGGCTGTCACGCTAGCAGAGAGTCCTGGAGCAGAGACAAGGGCAGGAGGGAAGTGGGGTTAAAGTATTTCTTCCCAAGCCCTCTTCTAGCAGGTTCCTTTGCAAAGCAAATGTCTCAGTGGTCAGGTGGTCCTCTCCACACAGTGTTACCCTCTGGGTTTCAATAAATTTCCTTCATGGTGTTCCACCATTACCAGCCCATGGGGGCTGCACTATCCCTTATAGTTTTCCTACACTCTTCTCATACCTTTCTATTTAGTCTCTTTATTAAACTTTCCACAGTTTACATGATTTGAATGTCATCTTTTTCCAGAATACAACCACTCACTATCTGGGTAACCCTGGGCAAAATTCTTAATTTCTTTAGGCCTCAGTTTTCTCCTCTGATGGTAATAATAATAACACTAACAACAATAGTAACAATAATGGCTTCA
>PVKY010012017.1:0-11729 GCA_004027775.1 Bradypus variegatus | reverse complement strand
ACAGGCCTCGCCCCAGCTCTCAAGATGGGCGGTTAAGAGTTTAAGGTCATCTTTGCAAATAAACATGATCTATCTACACCACAGCAAGTTGCACATATGTGGGGAGCAGCAGACACGGCCCCCAGGATATTTCCATCTGCAGAGGTGATTCTAGGAAGTCGGTTATTTGGGTGTGAGACAGGCAGTTTGCAGACCTCTGCGTGCACATGTTGTCCCTGGTATGGCTTAGGCTTATCGCTGGGCCCTGGTGGGGGGTGGGGTGGGGTGGCAAATCTCACTGTCACCCCTCCTCACTGAGATCACCCACCCACACCTCCTGGAGGGTCTCCCACACCCTGCATTCAGGGCTGAGGCACCCACGGAGTGTACTGCACATGAAGTGACCGCCCAGAACGCAAGCAAGCTGGAGCTCCTGCCGCATCTGACATACGAGCACTGAGGATTCTGCCAGCAGCCTGAGTGAGCCGGGGGAGGACCCCAAGCTCCAGATGAGACCCCAGCCCTGGCCGGCACCTTGGTAGCTGCCTGGGAGACCCTGAGCAGAGGATCCAGCCAAGCCGGGCCCAGACTCCTGACTCATCGAAATGGTGAGAGAACAAATGGAGTTGTTTCAGGCCACTGAGCTGGGGATGATTTGTTACGCAGCACTAGATAACTGATACAACCTCCCAACAGTGAGGTAAATCCTTCCACTGGTGGGTGAGTCAGGAACCATTAACCTTAACAATGAGGAAAATGGAGGCATGGAGAGACTAAGCAATTTGATCAAGTAGCATACCACATTTCATCAAATCTCGGACCTGTCTACTGTCTGATAAACTCTAACTTTCTCAGCATGTCGACTGTGAGGCACTCCCAAGTTGAGACTTTACTAGGTGTAAAAATGTGTCTTAGAATCAATGAAGTAGTTAATCAATCAGCAGGGCTGAACTTCAAGCTCAGCACAGCCTGACTTCCAAGCTCCTTTTCTCAGCGGGATGCAGATTCTCTCAGACTCCCCTCTGCGCCCTCCCTCCTCATGCTCAGGAGACCCAAGATCCTATGACTTGTCAATGCAGACTCATGTATTCGTTCTGTGGGGGAAGTAAAGCCATGCCTTCCCCCCAAAAGCCCCAGGGTCCTAGTCAGCAGGTGGGTCATGAGGTTTTGATTCCTGTAGAAAATGGAGATGGGAAAGCAGAAAGCAGCTGAGTTCCTGGGAGACAGCGTCTTAGCTCTCCCAGCTCGTTGGCTGCGGGCCGTGGCCACGTGGAGGCTCATGCGGGGAAGGCCGAGCTTGCTCTGTGATCTGATCTGCTCTGACACAGGTGGGGTGCCTGAACCCCTGAACCTCGGCATCCACACTCCCATTGGGCACAGGAAAAAGAACACAATCGAGGGGGGCATGTGCAGATGTCATTACGGAACAAATCTATCTGCAACACAATTAAACCAAGCACATTTAGGTTCTCAGCCCCCAGGACCTCGTGATCCTGGCTCCCAGTGGATGTGAGGTTAGGTGAGGGCCATCTGCAGGCAATGGGATGAGGGGCAGGTGGCACCCAGTGGGACCTGCTCTGTGGCTCCCAGGCATGTCTGACATGGCTGGCGCTGCCCGCTCTGGGGTCGGCATGGCTGGGCAGGTGGCCAGTGGTCCATTCATTTCAGGAAGAGCCAGATGTCCCTCCCACACCAGGCTGGGCAGCCCGTGGCCTTCTGGGCAGGTATTCCCGAGTGGTGCCACAGGGGCACCTGGCCCCAGGAGAGACAGTGTATGTGCACTAGCCGGGCTGGACACCTAAACAGCCAGATCGAAGGACAGAACTATTTCACATCACCTGCGTGTTTGCAAACCAGGGGGTGGTGGGGCAGGTCTCCTGGCAGCCCCCTCCCCCATGAGGAAAGGCTCTGGAAGACCCCAGAGGGGTTCAGTCATGCCCCCAAAGACATGTGTTCAAGTCCTAACCTGCAGTCCTGTTTGAGAATGGGGTCCTCCCAGATGGAATAAGGCAGATTAAACAGAGGTCACTGTGGAGAAAGGGGGCCCTTAAACCAGTATGACTAGTGTCCTTCTAAGAAAAGGGACACAGACATGGGGGAAGATGACCATGTGACGATGGAGGCAGAGATGGAGTGATGTGGCCATGCGCCGATAATGGCTGCAAACACCAGGGGACATCGGAACAGACTCCAGAGGGAGCATGGCCCTGGCCACACTTGATTTGGGATTTCTGGCCTCCAGAGCTGAGAGACATCTGCTTGCAGTTTTAAGCCTGTTTGTGGTGCTTTGTTGTGGTGGCCCCAGGAGACTAAGATGAGTCTAAAGACACCCACCAGGAGAGCCGGCTCCCCCCGGAGCCACCCCACCGGCGTCCCCAGGCAGGCCAAGCTCCACGGGGCCGTCCCTCTGCTCTTCTGCAAGGGGCTGGAGCCCACAGGCCTCGGCATCCTGGAAGACAGCCTCCTCTCTGCACAGCTCACCTGTGAGGGACTGAGCACAGGGACCCCGTCAGCCTCGGTGGGCTCCCCAGGAGGAGGCAGGACCCTATATCCAGTGGAAAGGCCTAACCATTGATTCCCCCTCTCCCAGCTGCTTGCAACTGCTCCCCTGGATTGCAAAAGTCAAGCCTGGTGCACCAAAGGCAATTCTGCACCCGTCTCCAGGGAGGGTGGGGTTTCCAGTATGCTATGCCAGGTAGTGACCTCGGGGTGGTGGTGGGGGCTCGGACCCTCCAAGGGTACAGAATCCTGAGGATGTGGGCTGTGAAGATTTTTTTTTTTTTTGGGGTGCAGGGGATGCATTCTTACTAACTGTACACCCTAACAGTCTAGAAGGACAGACAGGCCGGCAGGGGTGGGTGGGGCTTCCTGGCAGCTGGGTGCATGGCCATGCTGACCCCATCTGTCCTCCACTCCCACAGAGGCTCACTCAGGAGGCAACCTGCCCGCAGCTTCCTTCCTGCCAGCTGTGCTGTGTGGGGAGGGGGCAGGAAGGAAGTCCCGGTGGGCCTCGGAGGCTGCGGGAGGGAAACACCAGGAGCTGGGCAGGGCCCAGGGACCACTCCTAGGCTGGCTTCCTGCCCTACTGGCAGACCCCTTCCCCTAGCAGGGCTCCCTGTCCTGCCCCCAGCTCTGGATGGCACTGCCTGAGCCCAAGGAACCCCGGGGAGCCCAATTCAGGGGCTCCCATGAAGCTGGGCGAGGCTCTTATGCCCACAGGGAGGGAGACTTTTTTTTTTCCCACACAATTGTCCATAATATTTTATTACATTTTCCACTTTTAAATACTTGTTTTAATTTTGTGATTGTAACATGGAAGATCCAACTACTACTTTTTAAAAACATCATCAGGATCATGCTATTATAGAATAGTTATACTCTACACACTCTCAAGGTGCTTTATTTTTTTAAATTCATTTTTATTGACATATATTCACATAACACACAGTCATACAAAGTGTACATTCAATTGTTCACAGTACCATTATATAGTTGTATGTTCATCACCAAAATTAATTTTTGAACATTTTCATTACCACACACACAAAATAAGAATAAAAATTAAAATGAAAAAGAACAATTAAAGTGAAAAAGAACACTGGGTGCCTTTTTTCCCCCATTTTCCCACTCATTCATCCATGCACTGGAAAAAGGGGAGTCTGGTCCTTATGGCTTTTCCAATCACATTGTCACCCTTCATAAGCTACATTTTTATACAATCATCTTCAAGATTCATGGGTTCTGGGTTGTAGTTTGATAGTTTCAGCTATTTACTGCTAGTATTCCAATTCACTGGAACCTAAAAAGGGTGTCTATATTGTGCATAACAGTGCCCACCAGAGTGACCTCTCGGCTCCTTTTGGAATCTCTGCCACTGAAGCTTATTTCATTTCCTTTCACATCCCCCTTTTGGTCAAGAAGATGTTCTCCATCCCACAATACTGGGTCTACATTGCTCCCTGGGAGTCATATTCCATGTTGCCAGGGAGATTCACTCCCCTGGGTGTCAGATCCCATGCTGGGGGAAGGGCAGTGAGATCACCTGCCAAGTTGGCTTAGCTTGAGAGAGAGAGAGGGGCACATCTGAGCAACAATGAGACATTTGGGAGGAGGCTCTTAGGCACAATTGTAGGGAGGCCTACACTCTCTCCCAAGGTGCTTTATGAGTCTGTAGCTGAACAATGACAATAATCCAAATACATCAGCTGAACGCTAAATACTGGTGAAAAGTGTTTACCTGGGCAAACAGTCAACAAGTTTTAAAGTTAACCAGCACAATTTCACAAGAACAAGCTTAGCCCAACTAAAATTTTTCTCAATAGCAACTGGTACTGATGTATAGGTGAAAAAATTAGGTATGGAACTGAAAAATGGGAAACGTATCCCTCCTTTTCCTTATTTTGCATTCTTACAATTTGGGGAGGGAGACTTCACACCACGTCCAAAGGAATCCTGACAATTGCTCCTTCTGGGGCCTGGAGGGAACCAGGTCAGGACGGCCTTTGCCATGGCCGGCAATGTGTCACTGCTCTCTCTGGGGCTCCCCATGCAGAGCACCCTGCGGGTGCCATCCCTGTGCACTGGGCCTGGGGACAACAGCCAGGGCAGCCCCTCTAGAGTGGCCCTTCCTCCAGGGAGGTCTCTTAGGACCCCTGAAGGTGCCATAACCCATGGTAGCTGTGATTTTACAACTCCTCTGGCCCAGGACCGAGATGGCCAGTGCCTGCATGAGTCTTCTGGCTCCTGCTCTGAGGCTGGCCCCATCGGGAGGACAGAGAGGCATGTAAGGTGACAGGTGGTAGGCCAGGTGAAGGAAGTGAGGGAGAGGGAGCAAGGGAGCCACAGCCACCTGCCAGCTTCAACTCAGATCCACAAGCAGAGCTGGGATTCTGGAGCACAGCAGCAGCCCAAGTAATCTGGGGAACAAGAGCCTCTGCCCCAATGTGGTTCCACTTGCAGCCCCCCAGCCAGGAGGCTGTCGGAGGGAGGGGAAGCCCAGGTTTGCAGGCCTGGGTAAGGCAGAGATCCAAGTCAACATTTTTCACAAGTGGGGAGGGTCCCATCTTCTGGTTCCATCTTGCCCTCTCTTAGTTGTGTGGGATCAGGAAGGCCTCTCCCCTCTTATGGGAAATGTCTGCACAGCCGTGGCTCAGTTCCCTGTAACGCCCCTCCCAGGGGCCCTGTGGACAGCCGCCCAACGCCTGGGCACTCGTACGTGAAGATGGGTCACAGCACGGGCCTGGGGTGCCGGGGGCTGGCTGGCAGGAGAGACTGGTCTGGGGGTTTCTGGAGCCTGAATCCACCCATCCCCCCACTTCCCACAACCCCAGGGCACAAATGAGCCATCTGCGTGTGTTAGCAGCTGAGGCCTCCACCGGCTTCACAAGTTCCTTCAGCAAGCACCATGAGGATCTGGGTCGGGGAGCACCACACAGGCCGGGTGGGGGGCAGGACCTGTGATACAGGGCTGGCAGCCCCCCTGAGGCATGGACCATCACATGCCCACTCACACCCCCGCCCCGCAGCCAGATGCCCCCCGTTCTCCACGCCCCCCCGAGTACTTGTGCACACTGCCCTCCGGGTCCCGAAGAAGGGCTGCAACTGGGGCTCCTCCCGTGCTCCTGCCCAGCCCCCCATGTGAGTGGCAAGTGGGGGCCTGTGTCTGTTTATTCCTCCCCACGTCTAGCACACTGCTTTCATTGGAGGGCCTGTTGGATTTTCTTGTAAAATTACCTGAATTTGCCAGGAGTGCAAAAACCAATATGGGAAGAACTGATGCTTTGCTCTCTGGAGCAAAAGCTCCAGGTTCCATGGTGATACTGCCCAGACCACCCAGAGGGGTCTCTGTGTCCCAGGGCACCGGGGCAAGGCCTGGGGAAGGGGATGCCATTGAAAGGGTCAAACCCAGGGGTCAAGAGCAGGGAGCTCAGCTTTGACGACGATGGCAGAGAGTTCTCTGCTGGGGGCGGCTTTGCTCATTGGCCCCTGGCACAACCTGAGGGTCACAAATGATCTAAATGTGGGCTGGTTCCATGGTCCATTACCAATCAGACCAGGCCATCTGCAAAAGGGGCCAGTTAAATAGGTGTGCTGCTCACACCCAGTCCTTTCCCATACGCTGGCTTCAGGCTGGTGACCGTGCCCAGTGTGTTTCTCCAAAGTTAGACTCTGTGCAGCTATCAGAAATGGAGCCCTAGATGGTGTAGCAACCCAAGTAACCACCAACAGATGAAGGGATAAACAAAATGTGCTACATACATACAACAAAATATTATTGGCTCAGTTGTAAAAAGGAAAGACATTCTGATGCATGTGAGAACATGGTTGAACCCTGAAAATACCATGTTGAGTCAAAGAAGTCAAACACAAAGGGACAAATATTATACAATCTCATGATATGACATAAACAGAATAGGGATATTCACAAAGTCAGAAACTAGAATAAGGTTACCAGGGGCCAAGTCAGGGAGGAGAATGGGAAGTTAATGCTTAATAGGTATTGAGTTTCTGTTTGGTGGGGATGGAAAAGAGCTGGCAATGCATGACAAGGATGGAGGCACAAGTTTGTAATTAGCACCACTGACCTATATATTCAAAAGGGCAAAAATAGAAAATATTTAGGTCATAAATAAGTTGCCACACACACACAAAACCAGAGTACAGTGTAAACACTGTGCCAAAGTTACAAGCATAATTATATTAAAATTGTTTCATGAATTGTAACAAAGGTACTGCACTAATGCAAAATGTTAATACTAGGGAAAACTGCATGTGAGGGGTTATATGGGAGCTCTGTGCTTCTTGCCTGATGTTTCTGTGAACCTACAACTGATCTAATAAAAAAATGGGAAAAAATGGGGTCTCTTCTTCCATTTTATCTTCCAACTGGTAACTGCATGAACCTATGGAGGCTGCTGATCTTTGAGCAGTGTTTTATGCCTGGCCATCTTGCTGTACTCTTGCATTGTTTACAATAGGAGTTCCGGGGATTCTTTTAGGGTATAGCACTTCCACAGGTGTTGTAATCTTAGTCCTACTGTTAAATAGGTGCATTGCTCCCAGCCAGTCCTTTCTCATAGTTCTTTCATTTATCTCCTACTTGTAGTGGTTCCCATATTTGGGGTTTAAAAAATACTGATATCTCACTGCTACCCCAAAGATTCTGATTTAATTTGCATGGAGTGAGGCCTGGACATAGGGATTTACAAAAAGGCTCCAGGTGCTTCCAATGAGCAATGATGGATGGACAACATCCTCAATCGTTTACTCAAGAAGGGTGTGTGGGAGTTCTGCTGCAGGCCGACATTCAGGCGCTCCATCCTGCGCTGTCATCACCCTTAACACATGGTGTCTAAATCCACCACTGAAGGGCAAGAGAGAGGAAGAGACTGTGGGAGATCTTTTAAAGGAAAGAATAAGCTAAATCTGTCTACGTTCCAATGGTCAGAACTATTTGCAAGGCTGCAGTTAGATGGAAAGGGCCTTTGGTGAACCCAGGAAGAAAATCAAATGTCTGGGGAAACACAATGTGTTCTGTGAATCTCCAGAGTTGTTGTGAAGATAACTAGGTAATGTATGTGAAAGGGCTACAGGAATGTAAATCACTGGAAAGATAGATTGGACCAGGATCTTGAGCTCCTTACATTATTGCAAATTAAGGAATTTATGATTTATTCTATAAGTTATGGGGTGCTACTAAAAGCTTTGGAAGAGGGGAGCTACTTGAACAAATTTGTGCTTTAGGAAGATTGGAGAACTTTCTACAGGCTGCAGATTCTTGGAAAACTGTCAACAGTCATCTTTTGTGGGCTGCAAGTAGATTCAGGGCCTGGGTACGGTCACAGCAGAGGTGAGAGAAAGGCGAGCAGGAGTGGCAGAGGCAGTGCAGCGGACTGAGATGCTTTATTAATATTTGGACTTTCACCATCAGGTGTAGAGTCAATAAGAAATACCTAGTTGGCAAATATGCAGTCATGGATTCACAATAAATCAGTTCAGGCTGACCGGTGGAAACATTCTTTGGGTGTGATAAAGACTGTAACACACAGACTGAACCTTTTCCAAATGCCAGGTTCCTGTTCTTCAGTGAAAACATTTGGGATAAATGAATGGCCATGCAGCATTCCTAGGGTGAAATCAATAGAAAATAAGATTTATGAGACTTGTTAGAAATCCCCAGTTCATCACATTTAATACAGTATTTTATACCTATAAAATACTTAATAATGAAAATTTAAAACATGTTATTATTTTATTCCTTAAATAAAGGAAAAATTAAATAAAACAATACTGTGATGGCATATTGCTGGGTGGAAGATAATCACAAGTTTAAAAGCTATAATTACCTTTGTTTTCATGTGGGTATATACTAAAAAATATTTATATGAAAAATTTTTGCATGCTATATTATCTTATATGCAAAACAAACAAACAAACAAAAAACAAAAATCCAAGCAATGTTAAGGAGTGTTATATGGGTGATTTTTCTTCAGCTTTATAGTTGTACTTCACCACACACATGTACATAATTAATTTTAAAAA
Organism: Bradypus variegatus; assembly: GCA_004027775.1. Taxonomy (NCBI): domain Eukaryota; kingdom Metazoa; phylum Chordata; class Mammalia; order Pilosa; family Bradypodidae; genus Bradypus; species Bradypus variegatus. Next base: position 3,209 of record PVKY010012017.1, on the reverse strand, counting down.
GAAAATATAGAGGTATCTTCCCTTTATTAGCAAATCTAACTTTAGAAGTTATTTAAAATGTGATTAATCCCACTAATGGAATGCTAGGGGTGGGGTTGGAATGGGAACATTTAGGCTGTATGTATGTTTCCACAATTGGAAAAAAAAAAAAGGGCAGTCTAAATAGATGACAATTAAATGCCAAGGATGATCCTGGATGGGATCTGAGGATGGAGGAGAGGAGGCTCAAAGGGACACAGATGGGACATAAAAAAAAAAAAAGGAAATACAGAATGTAAGCTTTGTATCAATGTTGAATTTCTTAAACTTCTTAGCTGCACTTAATGGGATTGCATAAAAGAATGTTCTTGTTCATGGGAAATGCATATGTGAATTATATTGTTTGTTCAAGGATGTGTGCAGCTATCTCTCATATGTTCAGAAGACAGAGAAATAGATGATGGATGATAGGGAGGGAAGGAGGGAGGGAAAGAAAGAAATGGTGGTGTGACAGGATGTTAAAGTTGGTGGATCAGGGTATCAGGGGAGGGGGGTTTGGGTGTGCTGGAGTTGTGTGTGTGGGGTTTGTATTGTTTTTACAAATGTTCCTGTAAGTTTGAATTTATTTCAAAATAAAACTTAAAAAAGAATACTAAAAAGATAGAAGAAAAAATAAAAACAAAATACCATGCAATTAGGTCAGACAACAGTACCACCACCAAGAAGCCCATAGCCTTTCCTTATATTCGCCTCTCATAGACATTAGCTTTGGAATATTGCCTTTGCTGCATTTAATAGAAGCAAATCAGAACAAAGGGATGACGTCGACCATATATACAACTTCAACTTCCATGGAAGCATAAAGGGAAGAGATTTATATTTGGTGCAGGATCTGTATTTTCAGTAGCACACTAAATAATTTCACATATATCATCAGTTTATTCAAACACCATAATTATAGGGGATTCTGTATAGGTTTGCACAGGTTAGTGTGAAATCCCGATGCCTCCCAGAGTAATTGGGGCAGAGAATACAAATCTGTTTTCAGCGCCTCCCTGAGGAACTGGGGAAGAATGCCAAAATATTAAACTTACCCACCTGGGTTACTACTAATGTTCTAGCAAGTACTGAGGACTACCAATTTGGTAGGCTGGGCCCTCAATCTTGGGCATTGCCCTTATGATGCTTGTTATTGCAAATGAGCAAAGGAGAGGCTAAGCCCAGTTATAATTGTGCCTAACAGTGTCCCCCAGAGAACCTGTTTTGTTGCTCAGATGTGGCCTCTCTCCCTCTAAACCCACTCAGCAGGTAAACCTACTGCCCTCCCCCATATGTGGGAAATGACTCCCAGGAGTTTAAACCTTCCTGGCAGTGTGGAATGTAACTCCTGGTGATGAGTGTGGACCCAGCATCATGGGATTAAGAAAATCTTGACCAAAAGAGGGAAGCAAAATGAAACACAAGGTTTCAGTGGATGAGAGGCTTCTAATGGAGTTGAAAGGTCACTCTGGAGGATATTCTTATGTGCTATATAAATATCCTTTTTAGTCTTTAGTGTACTGGAATAGCAAGATGGAAATACTTGAAACTGTCAAACTGCAACCCCAAAACCTTGATTCTTGAAGCTGATGGTATAACTCTGTAGGTTACATGGTGTGACTTTGTGATTGTGAGAAACCTTGTGGCTCACATTGCCTTTAACCAATGTATGGAGAGATGAGCAGAAAAATGGGGATAAAATTTAAATGAAAATTAGGGTGGCATAAGAGATGGGGTTTTTTTGGTGTTCTTTTGTACTTTTATTTTTTTTTTCATATTTTTATCATTTTTTAGAGCAGTGAAAATATTTAGATATTGTGGTGATGAATGCACAGCTCTATGATGGTAATGTGAACAACTGATTGCACACTGTGGATGATTGTATGGTATGTGAATTTTTGTCAATAAAACAATAGTTTTAAAAAAAAGTATTATGAGTGGCATGTAGTGGGTCTATGAATTTGTCCATATTTGCCTCTTTATATGGTAATCAAATAATTACACTAAGATTAATTAACATATAAATACCTGGCTTAAGGATAACCTACCCTATTGTTAAAAAAGATTTCTTTCCTGAATGTGTATTTCCTTTTAAAGATTTACACAATATTAACATTCTAAGGCATGCATTCTCGGTGAGGGTAGTATCAGCCCCAAGGGAGTATGAATTGGCTATATATAGTTTTAAAATTTTCTTGAGTGAGAACTAATTAGGAAAATTAAAATGCAGAATAGAGAGCTTATCTTAGTGACAACAATGAAACTAATGTATATATAATTTCAAGTTAAAACACCTTGTAGTAAAAATATAAGCTTCATATACACAAAAGTTGCTCTTCTTTCCTAGAAAATGAAAATGAGCTTTTCTTTTCTTGCTGAGTGACTTAAAGGCATTTCTCCTCAATATGTGACCAAAAGCCCGCACTGCATAGGAGACACAGCCACTCAGCTCTACCGACAACCCGAGAGAAAGGTTGTTGGAAGATCTATGGGTCATTTTTAAGGACCCCTCACAACTGATGGGAGAATTACTCCCATATTACATGGAGAACAACTGGATATAGAGTAGAAATTGGCTGGTGTTTAATAACATGATTCTTCAATGCAGGAGCTACAAAGGCTTTTCTGGAGCTGAATGAGGGACAACATCCTACCTACCCTATCTTCATTCCATTCAAAGCTATCAAATGGGATATATGGCATTCTGAAAGCATAAGTGCATTGCATCTATTTGGAGTTTGGCCAGAAAGGATTAAAAAAAAAAGCAAAAGGAAAAGCTTCAGTGATTTAAAAGCTAGAATAGAGGCAAAAAGACTGTACCTTATGTGATCTATCTGATCTCTCCAGATTAATCTGTGTGTATGAAGAAGGAGGGCCCAGCATCAAATTTTATCTGGAAAGATAGGATCATTACAAAATATTAATAACATATTCCTCAATGCTGCCCAGATTTTCTCTCTGATGAATTATACATTACTATTAATCACAGAAATAAATATTAACTTTATTACAAATTAAACAGAAGCATATCACAAATTAAGGAGAAACAATGCAACATGTTTCACAAACACAAGCTCCTCCAAAATTGATGGGATTAGGAAAAAACTAGAAACAAACTAAATGGGGGTTAATAGGAAAGAAGTGGTTACATAAAGCATGATACCTCCATAATACAAAATCCTTGCAGCAGT
>PVKY010012016.1:0-11739 GCA_004027775.1 Bradypus variegatus | reverse complement strand
CATGAGCCTGTTCTTTGAGGACATTACACTGCTTCTCAACACGCTGTCCATTATTGATCCTAATCTGAAAAAGTGAAGCAGGGCTGCAGAACAATGAGGCAAGGCAGATGCAAGGGGAGGAGAGTGCAATTTTAGTCTTGTAGTTCAGTCCTCAATTTACCTATTACTTGGGGCCTTATGTAATCTGACTAGAAACTATTAAAACATTAATGATGCTAAGGCACTGATGGATCTGACCAAAATACACTTTGGAATACATACATGGCAGCTTTGTAAGGCCAGAGAAGCTGACCTCTCCTACCTTTTAGCCCCAGTGACTCGTGCAACAGAATTAAAGCCACCCTATTTCTGCTGGAGGACAACTGAAATGTGGAGGAGCCCTCTAGGGGAATGCCAATTCTCTCCCCACACATTCTGGAAAGTAGAAGCAAAGCAGTTCTTGGTGTGCTGAGAGGGAAAACCTCTCTGTGCCCCTCCCAGACTTCATCTTGCTTTGGCAAACTCCAGTCATCAGAAAAACATCACCCAGAATAATGAAATTTAAACTGTTTAGACTTTGCAAAGCTGCATGCGTTAATTTAATGGAGCTGGCATGTTCTGATGAAGGGACCAGGCAGGCTGAGGAACTTTTGTAAAGTGAAAGCAATGGCTCTCCAAGAGAGTGGGGGAAGAAAAGAGGCTTAAACATGCCAGAGCCCTCAGACAAAGAAACCTCAGGGCTGGGGCATGGGCCCCTCCTCTCCTCTCCCGGCTCCTCAGCCTAGGATTAGCTGTCGTCTTACTCAGGGCTGTCTCGCCAACAGCACGGCGTGTGCAAGGGCAGGCAGCCAGCCACCAGTCCAAGACCTGACAGATCACAGAGTCAGGGGGCAACTCACCAAAAAAGAGTCGGGGAATCACATATACACACTGCAAATCAGGAAACCAAGATCACATTTTCAAAAGTAGGGGCTGACGGCAGGAATGATGGTTTGCTTGGCTACTGGAGTTCACTAGGACATCACAGCTCAGGGGAGGCCCTCTCCCAGGCTGGGGTGCAGGGCAGGCCACGGAGAGGAACTAATGAGGTGCACATGTCAGCACAGACAGGTTCTGGGCTTTCATCTGAGTCCTCCCTCACTGCTGACGCGGGGCCAGGACTTGAACCAAAGAACTGTTGACAAACTCTAATGCTGCAAGAAAAATTCAAAACCTCAGGAAGCTCTGGAGTCCCCAGCCCACCTTAACCTCCTCACCCCTTCTACAGGAGCCACCGACTTTCACCTACAACGGAACCATGGTGAAAACTTCTACACACTGGGCAAACAAGAAAACCAAGAGCTTCAAGGTTAGGTTGACACATCAAAGAGGAAAGACTTGGGTCGCAGGTGGCAGAATATGGAATGTGAAGCTCTCGGGGGCTGGGGAAGTAAGCTAAGGTCAAGAAAAGCCCTGAAATAGAGAGAAAGCATGATGCAATCTTCCCAGTAAGGCAGCTAAGGGATGCGGCCCTAAGCCTCTCAATACAACCCAAAGAGTCTACTGAAACACAACTAAATATAGGCCAATAACTGTTTCCTGCACAAGCACAGTCTCCAACATACACACAATGGCATTCCAAGAGTTCATTATGACCCAACGGTTTGGAACTCTAAATGCATTTTTTGAAGAAATAAAACGATCCCTATGGTTAGTATATCAGCCTGGCCTGCCACCACCAAGCCTTATTCATCTTTGATTTCCAAATGCCTTAAAAAGAATGTGACATAGAACTAGAACTCACTATAAATGGGGTGAATGAAAACCTTCTGCTTAGCTCAGGCCGTGACTTCACATTTAACTTCCTTGTGTGTTCCTAGAGAATGCATGCGGTGGCATCCTGAGGTTTTAACGGCACTTGGAGAACCACACGGAACTCCCCCGTTTAGGCCCTTGACCTAATTTATGTACCATGAAGACCTAAGGAAAGTGTGTCCAGATAAGCCTGTAGAATAGAATCGGAGCTAAAAGCCAAGCTCTGGTTTTACATTTCAGGCAGGTCCACTGGCTGGGAATCTCATTCAGCCCAGCACAGATGGCAGGTGCAAAAAACGCTGAGAAAGGGGGCTTCCACTGGACTGAGCCCAGAGCCTCAGCCACCTTCTGGATGCATGGCTTTCCCTCAGCAAAGAGAAAAAAATCATTCAGAAAAGTTTTGGGAATGGATGGTGGCAAAGGTTGTACAACTTTGTGACAATAATTAACACCACTGAATTGTACATCTGAAAGTGGATAAAATGGGAAATTGTAGGTTGTATATATGTCGCCAGAATAAAAATAAAAAATGAAAAAAAAACAGATAGAACTGTACAAAGACTAAGCCCTAATGTAAACTATGAACTATAGTTGATAGTATAATTATAACAATATTATTTCATCAATTGTAACAAATATACCATATTAACACAAAGTGTTAATAATATGGAAAACTGTATATGTAAAGCGGAGGACATATATGGGAACTCTGTACTTTCTGCAGGATTTTTTTTTCCATAAACCTACAAACACTTTAACAAAGAGAGAGAGAGAAAAAGTTCATTCAAATTTTTCATATTCTAGCCTCTGAATTTCTTAAATATCTCACTCCCTCCTGTTATTCCCACCACCACCTGCTTCATTTTAGATCTACTCTCTGGCTTCACAGAAGAAGAGAAACAAATCCAATCGGCTGCAGTAGCCTCTATTACTGTCTGCTTCATCTATGTGCACAATGATCAAAGTGTATTTTTCAGACTCCAACATTCTCCAGTGCTGCTTGCTGCTTCATTTATCGATGGGACTTGCCGGTTGATTGTTAGAATTTCCAGTGATCTGCTCCACGTGGGAAGAGAAGTGGACGGACTCCAAAAAGCAGCAGAATCAAGAGAATGTGGTGGCTGATGTGTGGAGGTCAGAGTAGGGGAAAAGTTTTGGTTTGGGCAACTGGCTGCATAGGTCTGCAGGTAAGACAAGATGCATTCTTGCCACCGTGAATGTTCAACGTTTGTGGGACGCCCAAGAGGAGCGGTCCAGTGAGCAGCTGGGTATTTGGTCTCAGGGTCCAGAGATAGACCTGGGCCACAGAGAGGAGCTAAGGAATCATCAGAGAGCCCAAAGGCACACGAGCTAGAGAGTGCACCCAGGAAAGGGAGTCAACCACAAGGAGGAGGCAGCGTCTCGGGGCAGAGCCTCAAGGAGGGCCAACATGCAAAAGGCAGGCAGAAAGATGGAGAAGGAAAGAGAGGGAAGGTGAAAGCCACACCACCGAACTTACAACAGCAAGCACTCCTAAGAGGGAATGATAGGAAACCACATTGCTACGAAGAGATTACATAAAAGAGTGTACTGGATTTAAACAGAAGTCCCATAGTGAGAGTAGTTTCATCACAGTGGTGGGAATAGGCAGCGGAGTGGAACAGGAAACAAAATTAAGTAAGAGCACAGAGTCCCTGAGCTTGAACAAGGTCTAAGACACCAGGAGACAAAGGGTAGAGAAAATGGGCCTGGACCCAGGAATGAGGGAAGAGGGGATTTCAGGATGAAAGAGGCTTTAGCTCATCTAAATTCTAGAGGACAGATCCCACAGGGAGGTTGAGGTTGGAGGGGGCTAGGCCCAGCCAGGAGAAGGGACACAGCACAGGGGAGCAGGTACACGGGCAGGTGGGGGCAGGAACCAGCACTCAAGGGGATGCACCTGAAAGTTCTCTGCTTCTGCAGTCAAAGGGGAAGACACGCTAGAAGTGGGGACACCATGGTGGTGGCACAAGTGCAGGCACAAGAGAGGGGATCCAACATCACAGCTATGGAGAAGGAAAGACGCCAGCTGGAAAACAGGAGCCCACGCAGGCGACGTGGCAGATCCTAGGACATGCAACAGGGGTGTGCTTTTATGTTTTTGTCCACAACGGCCCCTATTGTTCAAAGGCTTTAGGAGAGGGAGCATGGGAGTGTACAGGGTGGGCCAAAGCAGGAGCTCAGGCTTCTGGACACGGAGCCCAGCACCATTTTGCAGACACTCAGTCTCCCTTACTTTTGTTACTGTACTGGGCCCAACCACAGACTTCCCATAAAGTTTTGTTAAAGGGAGGAAAAAGGCAAAGCTCCGGGAGCAGGTCACATCTTAAGCCCTTGGGAGCTAATGCCTGAATAATCGGCTCACTAGGAATTAGGGGTGCCCAGGGCCTGTGCACAGTGGGAGACCCTGCCCAGGCCAGGGCACCCTGCAGCTTGTTTCTGCCTCTTGTCCTCCTCCAACAACATCTCGTATGGGGATTTTCAGTGACCGCCCATCCATCCATCCCTTGCTTCTTTTCCTTGTTTCTTTCTTCTGTTCATCTTCTCTTTGTAATGATTTCCTCCCCATCATTCTGTCTTTCTCCCCTCTTCTCTTCCTTTTCCCTTATCTGATAATTACGTGGAACAGAAGTAACTTTTTCAACAGTTTTTGTGCTCATGGATGACAGCCCCAGTCCCCCAACACACTGTTCTCCCAGTGCCATCCAGACTGCCCCTGACTCCCAGGCACTGTTCTGCTTCTCACCTGCAGGGAATGCCCTTTACCCTTCCTTTCACTTACTCAAACCCCACCCTCTTTCTGCAGGAGGCTTTCTGGACCATGCTGATTTTTTCCCATTTCTGATTGCCTGTATCATTCCTCGGCATGAGTCATATGCTTCCTTCAGTCATCACTTCACTTTTTATTTTGCTTTTAGGAATTTTTCCCCCAACCAATAATACTAATAAATGAGATTTCCATGTTCTGAGATTATGGCATTGATAGAAGTCTAGCTTCCCACTCATCCATGCTCTCCTCTCCAGGCCATATAAAAATAATCACCAAGTGGTTACTATGTTATATGAACCCAGTGTACATTCTTCCCTGATTGCATTCACTCGACACACTTCTCTGGGTGTCGACAGATGCTCCTAATGCGTCTCTTGAAAGACTGAAGCTGTGGGCCATTGGTGGAAAGAACCAGGGTGCAGAGGCCAGAAGCTGCAGGCCTGAGTTCCTGCCCTGCCACCCTTCGAGGGGCTGTCACCCTGCATTAGCCATGAAACCAGCCTGATTTTTTACTTTCATTTTGAGATGGGGCCTAAATGCCCCATCTCACCCCCTTCCAGGGTTATGTGGGGATCGGCAGGACTAGCCGACATCCCAGGCCCTTATAAACTGCACAGACATGCCGTGGTTCCATTACTGGCATATTCGGGGATGAATCACTCTCCACAAAAATGCTCCCAGTTCTGGGAACCAAAAAACCACTCATATCCTTGACTATTGTTCTGGATACGATGAACCAATAGTTCTCTTTTCCCTGCCCTCATGCACATGGGGAGTGGTGCTGAGCTTAAAAGAGGATCGCCAGGGAGAATGGACACAACCTCCGCCTCGGGCACCGGCTGCCGGACACTAGCCACACGGGTCCTCGCAGGTCCCACAGAAGCCAGAGGGCTGGTGATTTATGGAAGCAGCGACCAGGAGCCAGCCTGAGAACTCCTGGCTCATTTCCACGGTTGCAGTCACCACGTATAGTACATAAATATAGACTCTAGTTCTCCAATTAACATTCTTTCAAATATCAAAAAATATGCATTTACTAGCACTTATTATGGCTCACATGCCGTCCTGGGAAGCTGAGCTGGAAGGTGTGTAGAAGTGTGGCTTCCTGACATCGGGGGGCTTACACCTGCTGGGGAGGTGCACTCAGGTAGAGAAATAAGAGCCATGGAGTTTCTCGGGTCAGAGAGCACATGGCGCACGGGTCAGGCCATGGGAGGGCTGGAAAGCAGAGCCCAGGGGACGCCTGGACTAGATCTCACCCATGATGGAGAGCTGGAGGGGCCGTCCAGGTGGAGGACACAGCGTGAACATCCACCCACGGGAGGATCTTAGGAGAAGCGCGAGCATCTCAGCACAGCTCAGTATGGCGCAGGGAGAGCAGCTAGGGAGGCTGTGTGTGTGGCTGGCAAGAGGCCAGGCCATGGAGGGCCTGAGGGGCTGCCTGTAAATCAAGGGCAACCACCAGAGGGTGAGGCCAGCGAGCCAGAGAACGGGGTGGATCAGAGCCAACCTAGAGCCAGGAGTCCGACCAGAAGCCAGGCGTCACGGCCACGGAAGGGAGGGGTGGACAGGAACATGCTACCCAGGTCGCTTTGAGAGGGGCTGGGGCCTGGACGGGTGCAAAGAGGTCAAGGCCGACTTGCAGTTCTTATGGTGTTTCCAAAAAATATGAAGCAGAAGAGGGATGCGGAGCAGGTCTGGGGGAAGAAAATCACTCATTCCATCTTCAACATTTCTTATATGCATGTTCATGTGTACAATTTTATGATCCATGTGTTTTAACAGCTACCCAATATCCTATCCATAAGAGAGCAAAATATACTTGATATTGCTCTTGTTGTTGGACACTGAGTTTTTCTGGCTTTTTACTATTATAAAAACCACAAATATCTTTGCACATATAGCATTTTATCTTTATTTTTTCAAGTTCTTGTAAGTGGGATCACTGGATCAAAAATAATTATTTTATGACTCCACATTTGTTGCCAATTGTCTCCAGAAAGAGGTGGGGGGTGCAGCATAGGAGCACCTCTGCTTTCTAAAGCATTAACAACTACTGAGATGTACCTTTTCTTAACTAGCATAATATTGTTACTTGTAGTATGAAGTGTAAAAGTCCCAACTTTAACACTGACTTTTAAAGTGTAATCATGATTTTTTTCCTTCAGAGTAGGGAAAGGCAAAGGGATCCATGAACAATTTATTCCAGGTTTCAATAATCATCTCTGAATGAGGACCTGGGGGCATACTCAGGATTCAAATGTCACTCTGGACGGTGACACTGGGGCCCCAGCTGCCCTCAAGACGAAGGCATCAGGCTGGGCTGCCCCTCCGAAGGTGGGCCCAGCCCTTCGCCCGCCCACCCGCACTTAGGGACAGTCTTTCCAACCACCTCCAGTGCCAAAAACGAGGGAAACTGCTGCCACCAGCAGGAAACCTTTACCCTTCAACTCAGCAATAAGACATCTAGGAATTCATCCTAAGGAAATAATCACATAAGAGCACAAAGATTTTTTTTTCCTAAAATTATATATGTCACAGTATTATCTGTATTATTTTATTGGAAACTGCCCAATGGTTCATTTATTCATACATTCTTTTAATTAATGTTTACTAAGTGCTAAACACCAGGGAATTAAACTTTGACGCAAACAGATCCCTTTCCCTCACAGAAGCTGGTGTACGGAGGGACGTTTATATGGATGGTGGCACCTGCATGGAGTGGATTCCCACACGGTCATTAAAGATGATGCGCTCCAAGAACAGATAATGGCTTGGGAAAGTATTCAAGAAATTGTTACTATTTTAATATGCATGATGTTAAAATATTAAGAACAGCTCCTTTGGGTGGTAAGATGAGGGGATCGGGTTGGGCTGCCCCTCCGAAGTCTCCCATTTTACACACAGCTCAATCTGTGATGAGAACAGATGTTGTGTGTGTGTTATTTGTTTTAAAGGGTAGAATCCCTGCCTCCTGACCTTTCTCTCTTCAAGTCCAGCATTGTCAACGGTGACCTCTTCCCAACAAAATCACCGTGATTCCACACATGCTAACTGGGACTGAAATGAGAAGATGTTTTAGGGCAGGAGACACAGATATAAAAACAGTCCATATTGCTCAGCTTCAGCAGAGAAAGAAATGCCTGCCCCACAGGTGAAGGTAACAGGTTCAACACTTCCAGCACACACCCCCTCCACACATCCCCGGTACTACCTGCGGGTCCTCCCTTCACAAAAGCCCTAGGTCATGGCTCTCTGGCTTTACCATCCCACTGTCGTCCTCTTGGGCCCAGTCAACTTGCTAACTGTGCAGGCTCAACTCTCTCCCCATCTGTGGGGATAGGAGGATGTACCTTTCCAGGTCGAAGTTAGGGAGGCATGGTCTTTAAACAAAGTTCAAAAGGAGGAAAGGCTGGGGGCAGTCACTCTCTCACCGAAGCAGCAGCTGGCAGGAGCTTTACCAGAGCTTTATAGAAGAGTCCTCTGCGTAGGGACAGTGTGGACGAGGAGCCCACTCTTCTTCCCCTCTGGTTCTAAATTTCAGGACAGTTCCCTCAGTCAACCAATACTGACTGTGCAGCCCTCATGTGCCAGGCTCTGTTCTAGGCTCTGGCTCTGTGTCTGTGAACAAAACAGACCAGACCAAACCAAACAAAATGAAAGCCTCTGCCCCCCCATGAAGTTGCGGGCTGACCAGTTTACTCTGGATGAGACTTTGGGGTTTACTCTGGATAAGATGGGGGTCAAGGGAGGTTGTGGGCAGAGGAGTGACACGATCTGACCCTGGATTTTAAAATGTCTCTTTCCACTTTATCTCATCACAGAGGCCTATTATTAAAATCCACTGAATGGGCCATATCTAATCCTACTTCTTTCTTTTCCATGTTAATGTTCCAAGGCAGGGAACCTCCACCACCACCACCAGCAGCCCTCCTAAACCCCAGAGATCAAGACTTGCCGTAGAACTACTGTGATCAAGATGCTGCAGTATTAGCACAAGAACATATAAGTAGATGATGGAGCAAAGAGCCCAGAAACAGCTCCCAGGTGTGTGGAAGCCAGGCAGGTCAGAGCGGCACTGAAGACTGCGCCCAGCCCCACACATCCCCCACCACTCGGCCGTCACACAACCTCCTGTCCTCCGTGCCCTGCCTTTCTGGGGGTTCCGGTGCCCAGAGCCCTTGAGCTGCATGCAGAGTGCACAACAAAATAAGAAGATCTCCCTGATGACTCACAAAAAGAAGTCTCCACTTGGACCGAAAGCAAGGTTTCCAGGGAATAACATACTTGACAATATTTAATTTTGCTCTATTTTAAAATTTCATTTAATAAAATTTCAGAAAGAGGAGGGGAAAAAGCATTGTTTAAGCCAGTTGTCTCAGCCTCAGTGTCACCCCACATTCATGTTTTAATGAGTTGTGACAGGTGTTCCCATTGACTCTGAATTAGAATTATAACTAGGGAACTGCTGGGGAAGGTAACCCCAAATCACAGAAAAGATAACAGTGGTGCTAAGTGGTACTGAATGTAATTGGTTTAAGCTTCTCAGTCAAAAACAGTGGCCAGAATTAGGGGGTCACAGGGAACGGCTGCAGTGTTGCAGGTTTTGCCAGAAGGACTCTCTTCCTCATTCTTTCTGCCAAGAACCCACTGCTCAGTCTCCAACCTGTTTTAAATATGCCAGCATCCAGCCACTCTCTAGTGTTTGCCCATCACCTCATTTGCTATAAGAAGATGCCTCAGTTATCTCCTATTTCGAGGACTTCAATGAAATCTTTGGCTTGTCCCCACGCACTATGGTAGGGCCCTGGCATTTCATTCCCTGCTATAAAAACCAGTGCACCAACCTTTATCCAGTGTATGGATGGATGAGTAGAAAAATGGGGACAAAAACTAAATGAAAAATAGGGTGGGATTGGGGGGGGTGATTTGGGTGTTCTTTTTTTACTTTTATTTTTTATTCTTATTCTGATTCTTTCTGGTGTAAGGAAAATGTTCAAAAATAGATTGAGGTGATGAATGCATAACTATATGATGGTACTGTGAACAGTTGTTTATACACCATGGATAACTGTATGTTATGTGAATGTATCTCAATAAAACTGAATTAAAAAAAAGTGAGTGACAAGGTAGAGTAGCCTTAAGAGTAGCAAAGAAGCCTTCTTTGCAAAGAAACATTCTTTGCAAGAATGTTAAAAATATTCAGTAAGGTGCTCAAGAAACTAAATTGTCAGTTTCCATTCACCAAATCCAGGAGCACTGTTCTATATTGAACTGCAAGTTGTCTAAATGTTTCCCTTTTTTCTACTTTTTCAACAATTTGGACATTTTTTCCCCTAACAGTACGCACTAAACTTTTTCCTTTGGAGCCCAATATTTTAATTTCTAGGATACAAATCTAACTGGTGAATAGGAGGCTGTATTCCTAAATTGTAAATAGACATAATATGGTGTCTGTTTGTTACTATATGGCTCTAAAAAGTAAACTTCCGGAAATATAGATTTTTTTACTGATTCAAAGTAATTTAATTCTTTAAAATTAGCTATCTTCTGCCTCCCCAGTAGTTAATCCACAAACAGGTTGATCTGCCCACAGAAAATCAAAAGTTGACTGTAATGTTAAAGATGTCAAGATATATAACAACTTACAATTTCATATAAATGACAACATCCCAGCCAGCTGTGCCTTCCAAGATGGCCTCTTGAGACATAAGTAAGGCGAAGGTGGAGATGGCTCCCTGGGAATCAGGCTAGACCCTGCTAAGGTCATGAGTGTATGCCAAGACCCAACAGCCATTGGGAAACTTATGTTTTAGCGTATGACATCATTTATTACAGCCTAAGCAGCATCTCAATTTAGTTATAAAAACTTAGGAGCATGCACTGAGGCCACACGTATAAAATCTCTATCTTAACATTTCCCTTACTAAACTAACAGTTTATGTGTCTGATTATTGCTGACTTTATCGTCATAACTAACCGAGTTAGAAAGAGATCCCGAACAAAGAAGACTGATGTCCTGCACATCTTTTTCTAAGATTCTAAGGAGAACTCAGTCATAATGGTGGGAAGAGACTATTAAGAGAGGCACAATAAAAAATGTGTTGGTGGTTGCCACCTCAGCCCCAGCAAACACGTGCTGGGCACACCTAGATGTTTAATGATGAGAGCTGATAGGAAAGGAAATACTGAAACTTGTAGCTTTTTTAGCACTTTCATTTAAAATGTGAACATATGCAAAAGTATAGAGAATGGTACAATGAACCTCCACAGACCCACAACCCAGCTTTAACTTGGCCTGCCTTATTCCATCCATATACCAACCCACTGACTTGCCCCTCACTCTGGATTATTTTGAAGCAAATTCTAGACATCATATGATTTCAACTGTAAATATTTTAGTATCTATCTCTGAAAGATACCACAATACTATTATCACATTTGAAAAGTAATTATTTTTAATATCAAATATCCAGTCACTGTTCATTTCCCCAATTATCTCAAATATTTATTTACACTGTATTTGTTTGAATTAGTCATTATACAGTATCCAAGTAAGAGCTACAAGATGCAACTAGTTGATCTCCCTCCTAAATCTCTTTTAACTTCCTTCCATCTTTTTTTTTTCTTTGCAATTTATATGTTGGAGAAACTGTAATTTCCCACAATCTGGATTTTGCTGATTACATCCCTATGGTGAGGTTTAACATTCACTGTAACTTAATTTTCCCCCATTCTTTCTTACTTAATTCAGAACAAAGGCCAGAAATGCTTCCCAATAAAATCGCTAAAATCAATCTGGTTGCCTCTGTAAAGGAGCAGAATGCTTACAAACCCAAGCCTCTGAAAATGTCCCGCTGAAGTGGAACCAGCTCTGCTGATTAGAAACCAGTTTTAAGTTAGGGACATTCCTAAGCCAGCCACAGGCAACAGAAGCAGTATAGAGGATGCCGGGACTGGTGACGGCCCTCCGTCTGAGGCGAAAAAGTGCCCGAGAGCTCAGAAAGTTCCATCTTTGGAGAGAAATAAAGCAAGAACAAGATGGGGGAGTGGGATGGAGGCAGTTGGAGTAAGGGGAGAAGTGTTTCTGAGTTGGCCTCAGCACGTTAATCAGTTTTAAATCTGCCACCGTTAAGAACTAACGTTTCAGAGTCCAAACAGGGAGGGCAAAGGCAGTC